>JADLZM010037200.1:332881-347288 GCA_018148995.1 Sinocyclocheilus maitianheensis
GTTTGTACAGATATGTTGTGAAAGCGAAGTGCACTTGATTTGTATCTGTCTGTGTCTCTCACAGGAGCTGACCGATGACTTCATCTTCCCGGCGTCTAACGTGTTTCTGCAGTTCGTGAAGAGCGGCGAGTTCCCGGCGGAGCAGGCTATACCGGTGTGCAGCAGTCCTGCGTCTATAAACGCCGGCTTCGAGCTGCTGGTGGCGCTCTCTGTCGGCTGCGTGCGGAACCTCAAGCAGATCGTCAACACGCTCACAGACATGTACTATCTAGGTACCGACTGCATTTCAGATAAACCAGCTGATGTGAAGGGCTTTGCCTGCGTATTAAACACAGACCTGTGGTTTGATCCTAATGGAACCAGATGGTTTTATATTGCTTGTTTATAGGCCTGTTTGCTTTTAGTGCATCAATAAGCCTCATTAACAAAGCATCTGAAAAACATCCTTTATAAATTGAATCAAATGCAACTTTTATAGAAGTGCATTCTGCTCCTGTTTCATGAACGAGGCGTTTTAAACTCCTGCATCTGGTCTCAGGTTGCGAGGCGCTTACAGAGTGGGAGTATCTGCCTCCGGTGGGGCCGCGGCCGACCAAAGGCTTCGTGGGTCTGAAGAACGCAGGAGCCACGTGCTACATGAACTCCGTGATCCAGCAGCTTTACATGATCCCGCCCATCCGCAACGCCATCCTGGCCATCGAAGGCACCGGCAGCGACATCGACGACGACGACACGTCCGGAGACGAAAAGCAGGACAACGAGGTAAANATTAATCGTTTGGCAGCACTAATTTTATTATTTATTTTCTTCTTTTTTTTCTCAGTTCTGCACAACGGAAGCTTACTGGTTAAACTAAAACATGAATGAAAACTCCTGATGGTCTGATATACCATAAAAACATTAACACAATGCACTAATTTGAGAAGCATGTTATTTTTTCTGTCATAATTTCTTCAAGTTAATCTTTCATGTTTATAAAGCGGAGAGTTCCGGTGCTTGGCTCTGATTGGCTGAGCCGCGTTCGAAGCTGTTGTAAATGACGCTACAAAGTAACACACACCTTTGTTTACGTTTGTGTGTTGCTCGGCAACCACTTTGTAGCAACCACAACTGTTTCTGAGGAGCTACATTGTTTGGTGGAAGAATACTGTTTACGGTTCATGTGAGTCATGACTCTCTGTGCTCCGCAGACTCGTGTCTGGAGAACGACAGTCTGTCTCTGGAGGATCAGGCGGAGACGGCGAGTCTGCGCAGCCGAGGCAGTGTCCAGTCTCTGGGCAGCGGGGAGTCTGCGCAGCCGCGGGGCCCGATGCCCAAACGCCAGGCTTTCGGCCCCGGACAAGTGTTCAGCGGCACGCAGGGCCAGCAGGTGTTAGTGCTGCCCGCCGCTGACCTTCACCTGATGGAGGTCAACGTCACATGACCCGCCGGGGGTCACACACGGACACAAGACTCGCCTCCGTCACGCACTTCATGAGACACCAGCTGTCTCTCAGATATCCCATAATGCCTTGCAGCCCCTCCTCTGTGTGCTCAGGCGTGTGTGTGTGTGTGTGTGTGAGAGAGAGAGAGAGAGAGAGAGCAACACCTGCTGTACATAATAGATGAGATTAAAGAGAATCTTCTGAACCAAATACACTCGATCATGATCACTCACACTGGGGTTCTGGGATTTGCATATTTAATTTTGTATTGGTTTTTGGAACTAAAGGTTTCCAGGGAAACGCCAGCGCGTTATTGACTCAAGACACGCCCCTTCCTGCCGATGTCACATGATTGATGCGTCGCAACGACGACCATCGTGACAAATCTTGTTTTTGTTTAATGCATATGAAGAACAGTCATATTTCGCTCCATTTTAGACATGAAAAGTGAGTTAATTTAAGCTCACATCAGTGTGTATTTGTTATAATGCTCAAAACTGAACACATGATTTTCTTCATTATGTTCAGGCAAAAAAAAAATTGTATCCGAAAAAATTTTTTTTTTTGCATATTAATTTATTTGCATAAAGTTTATTTGACATATGTACTATAAAAGTAATGCAAAAAAAAGTGTGTATGTGTATATATATATTTGCATACATTTTATATTACATTTATATGTAATATGTTTGTTTTTTTTTATGCAAAAAAAACCTTGGGAATTATTTTTTGGATACATTTAAAATTATATACATATATATGCAAATAAATTGGCTTTTTTGCATAAATTAATTTTGTCAATTAATGGTCATAAAAATGGACTTGATTTTCTGTTGGTTTTGGGGTGAAATATGACCTGGGTGTGTTTGGATGTGTGTAAATCTCTCAGAAAGTGTCTGTCAGGACAGAACCGGTTCAGATCCATCAGCTCTGTACAGTAACGAGAGCCTGACGACAGACAGCAGGACGTGATGCGGTTCTCCAGGAGGAAGAGGCTTGATGTGAATGTCGTCTGTGTTTGAAACCTGAGAAACAGAAGCTGATGTGGGAACAGCAGTCGTCATATTGTCATGAAACTTCACACGCATCACCTCTTCAGTTCATCTGCGCACTATTTATTTCCTGGATTATCATTGCTTTGCTCTGGCTGGGTTCAGGACCTCGTGATTCCGGACTTCAGACGTCATGAACACAAGCTGTTTGTAAACCATCAATCAAACATCACAGATTGTATTTAGATTATTTAAATGAGAAGAATATGTACACATTATACAACTGAAAATATACATACGTTTTAAAAGGATGTTTGTTGTCTTGTTTTTCTATTTTAAAAAAGTCTATTAAAAAGACAAAATTTCTACATGAAAATTCGTTCAGCAGGTCTTCAACATACAGGCTTCTGTCTAGCAGCCCATTTTCAACATTTTTAAAATAATACCAAAAAACCCTAAGATTATTTAAATAATCAGTGTTCACAAACCTGCTTATTTAAAATGACAAATGTCTTTTTTGTTTTTTTCTGGAAAAGAAAAACTCAAATTCTCTTACTGTTTTATTAGAGATGCCAAAGTGCCAATTACTTCTCACAAAAAAAAACTTCTCACAATTCTGACTTTTATTTTGAAATTCTTAGTTCACATCTTGCAAATGTTTTTTCAGCTATTAAAAAATAAAAAGGTCATTTTTTTTATCCCACAGTTTGAACTTTTTTTTCCTGTGTGTGTGTGTCTGTGTATGTGCGCATGTGAGTGTGTGTGTGTGAGAGCGAGTGCGTGTATGTGAGAGAGTGTGTGTGAGAGAGAGAAAGTGTGTGTGTGAGTGTGAGTGTGTGTGAGAGAGAGAAAGTGTGTGTGTGAGTGTGAGTGTGTGTGAGAGAGAGAAAGTGTGTGTGTGAGTGTGAGTGTGTGTGAGAGAGAGAAAGTGTGTGTGTGAGTGTGAGTGTGTGTGAGAGAGAGAAAGTGTGTGTGTGAGTGTGAGTGTGTGTGAGAGAGAGAAAGTGTGTGTGTGAGTGTGAGTGTGTGTGAGAGAGAGAAAGTGTGTGTGTGAGTGTGAGTGTGTGTGAGAGAGAGAAAGTGTGTGTGTGAGTGTGAGTGTGTGTGAGAGAGAGAAAGTGTGTGTGTGAGTGTGAGTGTGTGTGAGAGAGAGAAAGTGTGTGTGTGAGTGTGAGTGTGTGTGAGAGAGAGAAAGTGTGTGTGTGAGTGTGAGTGTGTGTGAGAGAGAGAAAGTGTGTGTGTGAGTGTGAGTGTGTGTGAGAGAGAGAAAGTGTGTGTGTGAGTGTGAGTGTGTGTGAGAGAGAGAAAGTGTGTGTGTGAGTGTGAGTGTGTGTGAGAGAGAGAAAGTGTGTGTGTGAGTGTGAGTGTGTGTGAGAGAGAGAAAGTGTGTGTGTGAGTGTGAGTGTGTGTGAGAGAGAGAAAGTGTGTGTGTGAGTGTGAGTGTGTGTGAGAGAGAGAAAGTGTGTGTGTGAGTGTGAGTGTGTGTGAGAGAGAGAAAGTGTGTGTGTGAGTGTGAGTGTGTGTGAGAGAGAGAAAGTGTGTGTGTGAGTGTGAGTGTGTGTGAGAGAGAGAAAGTGTGTGTGTGAGTGTGAGTGTGTGTGAGAGAGAGAAAGTGTGTGTGTGAGTGTGAGTGTGTGTGAGAGAGAGAAAGTGTGTGTGTGAGTGTGAGTGTGTGTGAGAGAGAGAAAGTGTGTGTGTGAGTGTGAGTGTGTGTGAGAGAGAGAAAGTGTGTGTGTGAGTGTGAGTGTGTGTGAGAGAGAGAAAGTGTGTGTGTGAGTGTGAGTGTGTGTGAGAGAGAGAAAGTGTGTGTGTGAGTGTGAGTGTGTGTGAGAGAGAGAAAGTGTGTGTGTGAGTGTGAGTGTGTGTGAGAGAGAGAAAGTGTGTGTGTGAGTGTGAGTGTGTGTGAGAGAGAGAAAGTGTGTGTGTGAGTGTGAGTGTGTGTGAGAGAGAGAAAGTGTGTGTGTGAGTGTGAGTGTGTGTGAGAGAGAGAAAGTGTGTGTGTGAGTGTGAGTGTGTGTGAGAGAGAGAAAGTGTGTGTGTGAGTGTGAGTGTGTGTGAGAGAGAGAAAGTGTGTGTGTGAGTGTGAGTGTGTGTGAGAGAGAGAAAGTGTGTGTGTGAGTGTGAGTGTGTGTGAGAGAGAGAAAGTGTGTGTGTGAGTGTGAGTGTGTGTGAGAGAGAGAAAGTGTGTGTGTGAGTGTGAGTGTGTGTGAGAGAGAGAAAGTGTGTGTGTGAGTGTGAGTGTGTGTGAGAGAGAGAAAGTGTGTGTGTGAGTGTGAGTGTGTGTGAGAGAGAGAAAGTGTGTGTGTGAGTGTGAGTGTGTGTGAGAGAGAGAAAGTGTGTGTGTGAGTGTGAGTGTGTGTGAGAGAGAGAAAGTGTGTGTGTGAGTGTGAGTGTGTGTGAGAGAGAGAAAGTGTGTGTGTGAGTGTGAGTGTGTGTGAGAGAGAGAAAGTGTGTGTGTGAGTGTGAGTGTGTGTGAGAGAGAGAAAGTGTGTGTGTGAGTGTGAGTGTGTGTGAGAGAGAGAAAGTGTGTGTGTGAGTGTGAGTGTGTGTGAGAGAGAGAAAGTGTGTGTGTGAGTGTGAGTGTGTGTGAGAGAGAGAAAGTGTGTGTGTGAGTGTGAGTGTGTGTGAGAGAGAGAAAGTGTGTGTGTGAGTGTGAGTGTGTGTGAGAGAGAGAAAGTGTGTGTGTGAGTGTGAGTGTGTGTGAGAGAGAGAAAGTGTGTGTGTGAGTGTGAGTGTGTGTGAGAGAGAGAAAGTGTGTGTGTGAGTGTGAGTGTGTGTGAGAGAGAGAAAGTGTGTGTGTGAGTGTGAGTGTGTGTGAGAGAGAGAAAGTGTGTGTGTGAGTGTGAGTGTGTGTGAGAGAGAGAAAGTGTGTGTGTGAGTGTGAGTGTGTGTGAGAGAGAGAAAGTGTGTGTGTGAGTGTGAGTGTGTGTGAGAGAGAGAAAGTGTGTGTGTGAGTGTGAGTGTGTGTGAGAGAGAGAAAGTGTGTGTGTGAGTGTGAGTGTGTGTGAGAGAGAGAAAGTGTGTGTGTGAGTGTGAGTGTGTGTGAGAGAGAGAAAGTGTGTGTGTGAGTGTGAGTGTGTGTGAGAGAGAGAAAGTGTGTGTGTGAGTGTGAGTGTGTGTGAGAGAGAGAAAGTGTGTGTGTGAGTGTGAGTGTGTGTGAGAGAGAGAAAGTGTGTGTGTGAGTGTGAGTGTGTGTGAGAGAGAGAAAGTGTGTGTGTGAGTGTGAGTGTGTGTGAGAGAGAGAAAGTGTGTGTGTGAGTGTGAGTGTGTGTGAGAGAGAGAAAGTGTGTGTGTGAGTGTGAGTGTGTGTGAGAGAGAGAAAGTGTGTGTGTGAGTGTGAGTGTGTGTGAGAGAGAGAAAGTGTGTGTGTGAGTGTGAGTGTGTGTGAGAGAGAGAAAGTGTGTGTGTGAGTGTGAGTGTGTGTGAGAGAGAGAAAGTGTGTGTGTGAGTGTGAGTGTGTGTGAGAGAGAGAAAGTGTGTGTGTGAGTGTGAGTGTGTGTGAGAGAGAGAAAGTGTGTGTGTGAGTGTGAGTGTGTGTGTGTGAGAGAAAATGAGAAATGTTAATGAAAATACAGTCATTCATTGTTAGTTCATGTTAATTCAGAGTGCATTAACTAATGTTAACAAGCACAACTTTTGATTTTAATATTGCATTAGTAAAAAACAGACGGTTAATTGTGGTTTTAAACTATTCTTTACGGTCAGAACACGATAAACACTTCACATTTTTGAATTCTTTACACTTTCACAGTCATTTTTCCTAAACAAAAATAAATATCTTAATAGAAAAAAATAATTTCTTAGTTCTGCATGTTCTAGTAATGAGTAACATTGTTTCAAATCAAGAAACCGGTTTGTGTTGCCTGATAACATTAATAACAATATAACACTCTCTTAGAAATACACATTTGATAGTAGCTTGAGTTAGGATCAGTAATATCTGTAAAAATTGTAGCAATCTCATTTTTATATGGTGAAATTGAATTATTCTGACTGTTTGAGGTGTTTTTTTTTAAACCATTGGTCTTCCATAGCATACATTTAGATCCTGATAATCACTGATAAACCACAAATATAGCACCTCAATACCATGGTAAAAATGTAATATGGCTTCTAGGTATTTGTATAAAAATAAAGACTTTTTAAGATAAAAATGCAATGACCGTTATAACCAGGAGCTGGCAGCAGAGGATCACTCATTGGCTGCAGGGATAGTAACACAAGTACATTTTGACTTTGTGGGGACATTTTTTAGGTCCCCGTGAGGAAACAAGCTTATAAATCATGCAGTATGAAGAGTTTAGAGAATCTAAAAATGCCTGTAGGTTTTGTGAGGGGTAGGTTTAGCGGAAGGCGATAGAAAAACCATTCTGTCTATGGAATGAACCCATGATGACAGGAATAGCAGTGTGTGTGTTACCCGTGAGGTGTTGTGTGTGCAGACAGATGGAGGTCAGTGTGTCCTCCAGACGTGAGCCACGCGAAGGACACGCTCCGCTAACGACTGACAGAGAGAGACAGCATTACAAACATATCAATCCATCAACAATAATACAACCAGTGCACTAACAAATGAGGCTGCAGTATCAGCAACGTGTTCGGTTTCTGAAATACGTCTCTTCTGCTCACCGAGGCTGCATTTAATTGAGCAAAAATACAGTAAATATAGTGAAATATTGTTGCAATTTAAAACAGCTGTTTTCTATGTGAATATCTGTTAAACTGTAATTTGAGCAGCTTTACATTCTAATAATTCTATAATTTTTACTGTATTTGTAATCAAATAAACAGCCTTGCTGAGCACAAGAGACTTTTTAAAAAACATCAATTCTTCCCATATTGTAACCAGTAGTGTCGTTGAGTTCAGCTTCTGTGATTCAGTTTTTATTTTCTTGGCAACAGAAAGAATCCAGCCATGCCAATAAAACGGTTTAAAACGAGAGAGCGAGAGAATACAAGTGAAAGCAGGACAGAGAGAGAGAGTCAGGATGAAATAAGAGCAAGAATCGAATCACAGACGGCAGAGACAGACTTCTGTGTTGAATTAAACACAATTATCCTCATTTTCTGTGTCGCTTCCCACAGCGGACACACAGACGCTCGTTAATATAAAAACACTGGGTGTTCATTAAAGGCAGTAATTAATGGCGTCAGCACACGAGCCGCTACAGGACCTGAAGGAGAAACACGTAAGGACACTCTCAGCAGCAGCTAGAAATGAAAGAAAACATTCCCACAATCCTCTGGGTGATTTCAGGTCTGATCTGTGGTGTCTGCCACCGGCCAGCGAGAGACTCGGGACAGAACAACCGTCAAACACGAGTCTAACGAGTCATTTCGAGATCCATCACCATCACATTAATGGTTATTACTGTACTCTTTATTACCGTGAAGCTGCTTTGTGTGGAAGCTTGTTTTGATCACGGAATAATTCAGAATTCATAATTCAGAGTGTATGTCTCATAATTCCGTGTCTCATAATTCAGTCTGTCTCATAATTCCGTGTCTCATAATTCAGTCTGTCTCATAATTCCGTGTCTCATAATTCAGTCTGTCTCATAATTCCGTGTCTCATAATTCAGTCTGTCTCATAATTCCGTGTCTCATAATTCAGTCTGTCTCATAATTCCGTGTCTCATAATTCAGTCTGTCTCATAATTCCGTGTCTCATAATTCAGTCTGTCTCATAATTCCGTGTCTCATAATTCAGTCTGTCTCATAATTCCGTGTCTCATAATTCAGTCTGTCTCATAATTCCGTGTCTCATAATTCAGTCTGTCTCATAATTCCGTGTCTCATAATTCAGTCTGTCTCATAATTCCGTGTCTCATAATTCAGTCTGTCTCATAATTCCGTGTCTCATAATTCAGTCTGTCTCATAATTCCGTGTCTCATAATTCAGTCTGTCTCATAATTCCGTGTCTCATAATTCAGTCTGTCTCATAATTCCGTGTCTCATAATTCAGTCTGTCTCATAATTCCGTGTCTCATAATTCAGTCTGTCTCATAATTCCGTGTCTCATAATTCAGTCTGTCTCATAATTCCGTGTCTCATAATTCAGTCTGTCTCATAATTCCGTGTCTCATAATTCAGTCTGTCTCATAATTCCGTGTCTCATAATTCAGTCTGTCTCATAATTCCGTGTCTCATAATTCAGTCTGTCTCATAATTCCGTGTCTCATAATTCAGTCTGTCTCATAATTCCGTGTCTCATAATTCAGTCTGTCTCATAATTCCGTGTCTCATAATTCAGTCTGTCTCATAATTCCGTGTCTCATAATTCAGTCTGTCTCATAATTCCGTGTCTCATAATTCAGTCTGTCTCATAATTCCGTGTCTCATAATTCAGTCTGTCTCATAATTCCGTGTCTCATAATTCAGTCTGTCTCATAATTCCGTGTCTCATAATTCAGTCTGTCTCATAATTCCGTGTCTCATAATTCAGTCTGTCTCATAATTCCGTGTCTCATAATTCAGTCTGTCTCATAATTCCGTGTCTCATAATTCAGTCTGTCTCATAATTCCGTGTCTCATAATTCAGTCTGTCTCATAATTCCGTGTCTCATAATTCAGTCTGTCTCATAATTCCGTGTCTCATAATTCAGTCTGTCTCATAATTCCGTGTCTCATAATTCAGTCTGTCTCATAATTCCGTGTCTCATAATTCAGTCTGTCTCATAATTCCGTGTCTCATAATTCAGTCTGTCTCATAATTCCGTGTCTCATAATTCAGTCTGTCTCATAATTCCGTGTCTCATAATTCAGTCTGTCTCATAATTCCGTGTCTCATAATTCAGTCTGTCTCATAATTCCGTGTCTCATAATTCAGTCTGTCTCATAATTCCGTGTCTCATAATTCAGTCTGTCTCATAATTCCGTGTCTCATAATTCAGTCTGTCTCATAATTCCGTGTCTCATAATTCAGTCTGTCTCATAATTCCGTGTCTCATAATTCAGTCTGTCTCATAATTCCGTGTCTCATAATTCAGTCTGTCTCATAATTCCGTGTCTCATAATTCAGTCTGTCTCATAATTCCGTGTCTCATAATTCAGTCTGTCTCATAATTCCGTGTCTCATAATTCAGTCTGTCTCATAATTCCGTGTCTCATAATTCAGTCTGTCTCATAATTCCGTGTCTCATAATTCAGTCTGTCTCATAATTCCGTGTCTCATAATTCAGTCTGTCTCATAATTCCGTGTCTCATAATTCAGTCTGTCTCATAATTCCGTGTCTCATAATTCAGTCTGTCTCATAATTCCGTGTCTCATAATTCAGTCTGTCTCATAATTCCGTGTCTCATAATTCAGTCTGTCTCATAATTCCGTGTCTCATAATTCAGTCTGTCTCATAATTCCGTGTCTCATAATTCAGTCTGTCTCATAATTCCGTGTCTCATAATTCAGTCTGTCTCATAATTCCGTGTCTCATAATTCAGTCTGTCTCATAATTCCGTGTCTCATAATTCAGTCTGTCTCATAATTCCGTGTCTCATAATTCAGTCTGTCTCATAATTCCGTGTCTCATAATTCAGTCTGTCTCATAATTCCGTGTCTCATAATTCAGTCTGTCTCATAATTCCGTGTCTCATAATTCAGTCTGTCTCATAATTCCGTGTCTCATAATTCAGTCTGTCTCATAATTCCGTGTCTCATAATTCAGTCTGTCTCATAATTCCGTGTCTCATAATTCAGTCTGTCTCATAATTCCGTGTCTCATAATTCAGTCTGTCTCATAATTCCGTGTCTCATAATTCAGTCTGTCTCATAATTCCGTGTCTCATAATTCAGTCTGTCTCATAATTCCGTGTCTCATAATTCAGTCTGTCTCATAATTCCGTGTCTCATAATTCAGTCTGTCTCATAATTCCGTGTCTCATAATTCAGTCTGTCTCATAATTCCGTGTCTCATAATTCAGTCTGTCTCATAATTCCGTGTCTCATAATTCAGTCTGTCTCATAATTCCGTGTCTCATAATTCAGTCTGTCTCATAATTCCGTGTCTCATAATTCAGTCTGTCTCATAATTCCGTGTCTCATAATTCAGTCTGTCTCATAATTCCGTGTCTCATAATTCAGTCTGTCTCATAATTCCGTGTCTCATAATTCAGTCTGTCTCATAATTCCGTGTCTCATAATTCAGTCTGTCTCATAATTCCGTGTCTCATAATTCAGTCTGTCTCATAATTCCGTGTCTCATAATTCAGTCTGTCTCATAATTCCGTGTCTCATAATTCAGTCTGTCTCATAATTCCGTGTCTCATAATTCAGTCTGTCTCATAATTCCGTGTCTCATAATTCAGTCTGTCTCATAATTCCGTGTCTCATAATTCAGTCTGTCTCATAATTCCGTGTCTCATAATTCAGTCTGTCTCATAATTCCGTGTCTCATAATTCAGTCTGTCTCATAATTCCGTGTCTCATAATTCAGTCTGTCTCATAATTCCGTGTCTCATAATTCAGTCTGTCTCATAATTCCGTGTCTCATAATTCAGTCTGTCTCATAATTCCGTGTCTCATAATTCAGTCTGTCTCATAATTCCGTGTCTCATAATTCAGTCTGTCTCATAATTCCGTGTCTCATAATTCAGTCTGTCTCATAATTCCGTGTCTCATAATTCAGTCTGTCTCATAATTCCGTGTCTCATAATTCAGTCTGTCTCATAATTCCGTGTCTCATAATTCAGTCTGTCTCATAATTCCGTGTCTCATAATTCAGTCTGTCTCATAATTCCGTGTCTCATAATTCAGTCTGTCTCATAATTCCGTGTCTCATAATTCAGTCTGTCTCATAATTCCGTGTCTCATAATTCAGTCTGTCTCATAATTCCGTGTCTCATAATTCAGTCTGTCTCATAATTCCGTGTCTCATAATTCAGTCTGTCTCATAATTCCGTGTCTCATAATTCAGTCTGTCTCATAATTCCGTGTCTCATAATTCAGTCTGTCTCATAATTCCGTGTCTCATAATTCAGTCTGTCTCATAATTCCGTGTCTCATAATTCAGTCTGTCTCATAATTCCGTGTCTCATAATTCAGTCTGTCTCATAATTCCGTGTCTCATAATTCAGTCTGTCTCATAATTCCGTGTCTCATAATTCAGTCTGTCTCATAATTCCGTGTCTCATAATTCAGTCTGTCTCATAATTCCGTGTCTCATAATTCAGTCTGTCTCATAATTCAGTTTATGTCTCATAATTCTGACTTTATATTTAGCAAATTCTGAGTTTATAGTTATGAGCATATATCTCGCAATTCTGAATTTTTTTTATTTTAATTTTGTGATATTAACTCAGAATTGTAAGATACAAATGCAGAATTGCAAAAAAAAAAATTTTTTTTAAGTCAGTGATCTTTTTTTTTTTAACCCATGTCAGATATCAGTTTTCACAGCAATGAAACAATCGCTATTCTATAATGTGCTACAGAAACAAATGTTACTTGACCTCATTTACATGTATGCATCGAGCAGACGCTGTATTCAAGGTATACATGTAATCAGTTCATGCATCCTCTCAGAACCAAACCCATGACCTTGGCGTTGCAAGCGCCATGCTCCCCTTAGAACTGCATGTGAAACAGGCTGTAGTTTGTTGCTCACCTGCAGTAGTTCCTGCTGTTGTCTGCGCTCTTCCTCCATCAGAGCCATCACCTGATCCTCCTGCGTCTGCGCAGACGACTGCAGCCCTGAGGACACCACTTAATCACTTATGATGCTTCACACAATCATAAAACATTTCTTCTGGCTTCAATAAAATATTGTGAACCTAAAAAAGAAAGATACAATATAGACAGATAAAAAGATACACGAATGACAAACCAATCACAGTTCAGTATGCAACTATGACTAGGAATGTAATGATGCTATCAATATCACGAGAGCAAAACTGTCTCGATATTATCGCGGTCACATAACGGTATGAAACGATAGGTGTGTGTAGTTTTTAAAATATATTAAAACTTCTTATTCTAACATAAAAGGTGTTTAAACTAGTGTTTTGGGTCATTATGCTTCGGCACAGTATCTCAAACGAACTCGAACCGAAAGCACAATATGCTTCATCTCTTCATCAAGTCTGTTTCAAAGTGAAGCACACACTTGGTTCAGACGATCGGCTCGTGATCCGGTGTTTTCTGCGTCTCAGAGCGACTCGTTCACACTGAATGAATGCAGTCCACTCCTTTATTTCACCTGCTGTGAGTTTAGCGCGCGTTTGGGAACGCAGCAGACACCAGTTATGCTTTATTTTCACGGCAGATGATGACAGCGTTTCTCTAGATTTGTAGCGAGACGTGTTTTTGTAATCCTGTTTTCACTGAAGCTGGAGTTTCCTTCTAAATAAAAGCTTAAAGTGCAGCATGAATCGCTGACAGCTAGCGGTTTAAACACAGGCCAGATTCACAAGATCTCTCTCAAGTGTAGAAACTAGGAAAGAAGTATTGTTATTTCTCTACTGTAGTGTAAAGCTAAAATAATATAGCTATGAAACATTCATTTGCATTTATCTTACAGTGCAATTGTTTTATAATATATGGCTATTACTGGTATTATTATTATAATTAGTTAATCTTCCTAAAACAGCAGTGTGAGTGTAATTTAGACTGAGACAGTAGATCACAAATAAAAAGAGGGTTGAGTCTCCTTTAAAGTTCAGCTACAAGCCAATTCACTGACTTTCTTCTGATTTAAGTTTTCTTAGTTAAGAACATGTGTCACAGCTCTTCATTCTGAACTCTCAAAGTGCATTAGATAGAATGTGTACATTTTAAAGTTAAATTATTCTATTTTTTTTTCTAATCCATCATTTCTCTTCTTTTTTTTTTTTTATATCCCCATAAATATTGTACCGTGGACTTCCCATCGTGATATTACCTTAAGGTGAGATTTTGATATCGTCACATCCCTAACTATGGCACAATGACCTCAACACTGTCAATTAGATTTTCGATCACTGAAAAACATTCAAACGTTAGTAACTTCTAGCCTCTAATTTCTCACCTCTGGGTGTGCTGGAGAGCGTGCTTCCCGTCTCTCGTCCTCGTTCATCAGGAGCCTCCGTTTGACCCCAGACGTGACCTCGTGACCTCCCATCTCAGGGGTCAGCTGCTTCCACAGGCCAGACGGGACGTCGTAAAACGAGCCAATCGCAGAGCTTTAACGATTGCTGGCATTCTCCTCCCCGACCCCACAATCCTCAGCAAGCCGCTTCTGTTTGGAGTCGTACAGAGATCGGGCCGTAACAGGAAGCTCTGCGTTTGTGAGGTCAGTGTTGATGCGATCCTCACCTTCCTTCTCCTTCCTCTGCTCTCTGGCTTTCCTCAGCTCCTTCCTCCACATCTGTTTGGGAAGGAGCTCCTCGTTCTCTTTATCAGACAGTGTCATCCGTGTCATCATTGGTCACGTAGCGACTGTCCGGTGCGTCCCGAGGTCTGTGGGTCTCGTGTTTCTCAAACAGAACCAGCGAATCGTCCCCTGGAGACGCTCGCAGCTGATTGGTCGATCGGCCGTCATGAGCGGTTGACGTCAGAGGAGCGGACGAGGTGATGTCACAGTCTGTGATGTCATCACTCTTGTCTGTGTGTCGCTCAGCGTCACTAATCCTCACGTCTGTGAGCTGACACAGAAACAGAACACACACACACATTTATATTTATAAATAAATATATATATATATATATATATATATAGATTAATTTATATCACTTATATTGCCAAAAGACCCGGTACTTCGGTACCAAGTCGGTACTAAAAAAAATGAAAACGTTATGGAACCAGGTTTTTTTAAGTACCGGTGGTACCGAGTACCCGGTCAACGTGGTTCTTGATGCGCTATCCGAAAGGTGCGCAGATGCGCTCTCTTCATAAAAGCACTGAGACGTGGCGACCTCAAAATGAGGAAACACATCAAACTAACAAAACACTTTAAAGACAGACACCCAGATCAAAAGAAAGAGTTCAAGCAGGTAAGTTTCATAGTGTTTCACATACATT
>JADLZM010037200.1:347988-365386 GCA_018148995.1 Sinocyclocheilus maitianheensis
TGCTCCCCAAATCCAAGTATGAATAACGTGTTCCATCTTTCCCAAAAAGACTCATGGCTGTATTAGATCAAAAGCGTGCTTCTACTAAATTCTGAGCAAAGGGTCTGAATACTTAGGACCATGTGATATTTCAGTTTTTCTTTTTTAATAAATCTGCAAAAATGTCAACAATTCTGTGTTTTTCTGTCAATATGGGGTGCTGTGTGTACATTAATGAGGAAAAAAATTTACTTAAATGATTTTAGCAAATGGCTGCAATATAACAAAGAGTGAAAAATTTAAGGGGGTCTGAATACTTTCCGTACCCACTGTATATATATATATATATGTGTTTTCTCGATCAGGTAGGGTGCAAGTGATTTCAAAACATTCTCATTTGAGTTTTGATGCTGTGAACGTGTAAAGACTGCCACTCCGGTTTAGCATTTATTGAGTCTCAGCAGTTAAAAAGACAAAGGTGACAATTTTGTGGCTACTTTTTCTTTTATTTATTGATCACTCAGGGTTATATCTCATTCAACTATTTGTGGCTTGTGTTTTGATTATATGTTCTGCATATATTGTTCTGCACCTTGTGACTTTTTTTTATTTTTTATAAATGTACATTCTGTTCTAATTTAATTCTGTAAATTCTTGATTGTTTTTCGGCGCATCGATGTTGCGCTGTACTAAGATTACTATTGTACATTAAAGTCAAACTATCAAACGCTGGTCACAATCCATTTTATTCTATTTTATTGACATATTTTAGAGTGAAAAGGGATATTCAAAAGTATTTCTCTCTTTGAAAATCATACATCTATATGGAAGCTTATTTCCGCCACAGAATTAAAAAAATAATAATAAAAAAGTGAATTTCAACTTTTTATCTCACATTTTTCCCCTCACAATTTTAAGTTTGTGTCTCACAATTAGGACTTTTTTCTCACAATTCTGAGAATTTAATATATAAACTTAAGTTATAAAGTCACAATCACCAAAAACTCACTTCATTTTTATCAGTTTCTCAGAAAACAAGACTTCTAATCTGAAGTCATTTTGCTTCTCCGGTAAATGCGTCTCGATTTAAGGATGTTTAAATATTTGTACTGGAAAACAAGACTCAAGTACTGAGGATGAGCATCATTTTTTGCAGGCCATGCTAGGATTTATTAATTTTGGATGGTGTAAAGACTCTCTATATGAAGGTTATTGATAAATCAGAGGGATTAATGACAACAGCTGAGGTGGAGCAAGTTATATACACACACTAGTGTTCAAAAGTTTGGGGTCAGTAAGACTTGTAATGTGTTTAAAGGAGTCTCTTCTGCTCATCAAGGCTGCATTTATTTGATTAAAAATACAGAAAAAAACAGTAATCTTGCAAAATGTTATTATGATATAAAATAATGGTTTCTATTTTAATATCCTGTAAAATATCATTTATTTCTGTGATGCGCAGCTGTATTTTCAGCATCATTACTCCAGTATAAAGCGTCACATGATCTTCAGAAATCAGTATAATATGCTGATTTATTATTAGAATTATCAACAGTTGTGCTGTTGTGTGCACAATATTATTTTGGGGGAAACAGATACTTTTTCAGGATTGTTTGATGAATAAAAAGTTAAAATAGAACAGCATTTATTCAAAACATAAATCTTTGCTGTCACTTTTTATCAATTTAACACATCCTCGCCGAATAACAGTTTTAATTTCTTTCAAAAAAAAGAAAGAATATAAACGTACTGACTCCAAACGTTTGAACGGTAGTGTATATTGTTAGAAAATATTTATATTTTAAATAAACGATCTTCTTTTAAACTTTTATTCATCAAAGAATCCTGAAAACAAGTATCACAGCTTCCAAAAAAATATGAAGCAGCAGAACTGATAATAAATCAGTATATGATACTGATTTCTGAAGATCATGTGACACTGAAGACTGGAGGAATGATGCTGAAAATACAGCTGCGCATCACAGAAATACATTACAGTTTAACACATAGTCACACAGAAAACAGTTATTGTAAATTATAATAATATTTCACAAGATCAAATAAATGCAGCCCTGATGAGCAGAAGACACTCCTGTAAAAACATTAAAAATAATTCTTTACGAGACTCTTCCTCTCTCCTCCTCTTCATCAGACTCTCATCTAATCTCTCTGCTGCTCATGCAGCTGACACACACACTCACACACACACACTCTCACAGACACACACACACTCTCACACACACACACACTCTCTCACCCACACACTCACTCACACACACACACACACACTCTCTCACACACACACTCTCTCACACACATACACACACGTGTGCATGTATAATGCGAGGCTATGATGATGCTGCTGCTGCTGCTCAGACCAGAGGAGGAAGAACTCGAGCTGCATGAAACACGCTCACTGCTGAAGGATGAGCTCTGCATAGCACTGAAACACAGCTGAGGAGATTACACGCACAAAACACACGATACTGACAGAAAACACGACATGTCACGATATCTGACTCCTGTCAGATAAGAAACTGAGATGTATACATCATCTGGAAGCTGAATAAGACACAACTCATGCAACTATTTGTAAATCTGGAATCTGAGGGTGCTGAAAAACCGAGAAAATCGCCTTTAAAGCTGTTAGCGTCACATATATACTGGTTCTTCAACTGAACACGCGCCTCACCAAATAACTGTATTACAGTTTCTAACAGAGTAAAGCAGAAGTATTAAAGATAAATCCTATTTCTAAGCATTTTACCTGTGTGTGTGTGTGTGTGTGTGAAGTGAAATCTTCCTCAGCGTTGTGTCAGAGTTTGTTTACACTCGAGCACTTCCACTTCCGCTTCCGCTTCCGCTGGAGTTCCTCAGCATTCGGATCCGGACTTACATCTGTTTACATCTCAACAACGCTTCAACGTATAACTACAATATTCGAATACATATTCAGATATAATTCTATCACAGATCTCAGTTTAGTTCGTCAGTAAAACACATTTATTTCAACCTCACTCAAGCGCTGATGTTAGCGGGAAGGTCTCTCTAGCGCCCCCTAGAGACCCGGATGAGCGGATGAGGCCGGTATTGCAGGAGCTCTGATTATTATAATCATCATCAGCTCTTATTATTGATATATATAACAGTCTGTTTAAATCAGTGTGTCTCAGATTGTACGAAATGAGCAAACTCTGTAAACCCATTTTATAGAATTGTAATCTCATTTCACAAACAATTTGAGGAAAATATTTCATTCTGTTAAAGATTTAATTCAGGCTATTTTAAAAATAGAAATGACATTTATATGAAAGTAAATATTATTAGAAATTTGATATGTTTTCCTTAGATTGTAGCTTTAATAAAAAGCAGCATACATAAACCATTATATATATATATATATATATATGTTTTCAGAAAATGTTCTTAATTGTTGTCATTTTATTATTTTAGAGTATATTTTTTATTTTATGGCTAATAAGGGTGTGTGTGTGTAATAATTAAACAATCTAATACTAACCAACCAGCAGCCAAGATGCAGATGTTATTATAATGCTCGATTTAAAATCAGTCAGAAATATAATAAACTAAATGTAGCAACATAATGTATTTCTGCACATCCGAAACTGAAAGAACAATTTTTATTGTGCAGCACAACTGTTGATAATTCTAATAATAAATCAGCATATTAAACTGATTTCTGAAGATCATGTGACACTTTATACTGGAGTAATGATGCTGAAAATACAGCTGCGCATCACAGAAATACATTACAGTTTAAAGGATATTAAAACAGAAACCATTATTTTATATCATAATAACATTTTACAAGATTACTGTATTTTTCTGTATTTTTAATCAAATAAACACAGCCTTGATGAGCAGAAGAGACTTCTTTAAACACATTACAAGTCTTACTGACCCCACACTTTTGAACACTAGTGTATATACACACGTATATATATATATGGAAATGTATATAAATACATATAAAATAAATAATAATTGCAATAACTGTACATAAATATTTAAATATGTTAGTTTTGTTCACAGCAGTATATTTGTAGGAACTGAAGACATCAGGAAAGAGTCTCCCATGTATTTGCAGACCCTGATGAAGATGAAGATGAAGACGAGGGACTCAGATCCGTCTCCAGACGTCCCTCAAGACTCGCTCATGTTTTACTAATGTCAGGCCAAAAATACACCGCCGAGAGCGGCTTCAAACTAGGTCATCTGCTACCTTTCTGTCTTTCTTTCCGTCTGTGGCTCGCTCGGGGTCCGAGAAAAAATTAATAAATAAAATAAAATAAAATAAAATGTGGCAATGCTTTTCACGGCACACCTAAAAAAAAAAAAAAAGGATTCAATTCAGGAATATTTCTTATGCGTGTTAAATTAGGTCATTAATGCCACACTCCTCAGACATAAAGCCCACAAACCAGCTGTTTTTCAAAATGTGTTTATTAGTCATATACAAAATAAAGTAAGCTGTATATCAACAAACATACAGTATATACATCAATAAATTAAAGACGCCCGACTGACTGATATTTATATACCAATACATTATATTACTTATCTACAGATTGCAAAAGTACAATAACTTAGTTGATAAATACTTACAATTAAATGGACTTCCACGGTATCTATACTTCCCATACGAAGAGCTATGATATCTTAATTTAATACACCCCATACAGAAAAACAACAGAACAAATGTTCTTTTTTTAGACACAAAAATCCAGCTTGACACATTTCTGACCCGAGTCACAAAAGAGGGGGGGAAGAGCTCGATTCGAGAATATTAAGAAGCTGAAGTGCGTCTAAAAGCATGTTATTTCACCTCTAGAGAACATACATAGTGCTCTTTCCTCGTGTTATTGATCAGAGTCGAGGAAGAGTCACTGAAACCCATCCGTTTAGCAGCAGGATGAAGAGCTAGTGACTGAAAAAGGTCTCTCTCTTAGACCAGAAATCAACTCTTGAGAAGATCCTAGACTCGTTTTTTTCCTTCAACCTGAAAGGAAACGTTTTAATGCGCGTCCCACGAGGCCCGGGAGAGCGAGCGAGCAGAAGCACATCGGGCCGTGACGAGAGCCAATGCAAGTCCAGATAATGTGGGAGTCTGAGAGTTTGCAGGAGAACTAGGACAAAGCTACAGGTTGAATCCGGATTCATTAACAGCTATCAGCAGATCGCAGTGACTTTAGTGCAAGATTGCACTGCAAAAAATGCTCTTCCTCTGTATTTTGTCTAGACATCCTTAAATCAACATGCATTTACACTCTTAAAAATAAAGGTGCTTCACGATGCCATAGAAGAACCTTTTTTTCTCTAAATGTGTCTCTGCAGCACAAAAGCAGTGTTAAGTCGCTGGGGGATATTTGTAGCAATAGCCAACAATACATTGTATGGGTCACAATTATACATTTCTCTTTTATGCCAAAAATCATTAGGATATTAAGTAAAGATCATGTTCCATGAAGATATTTTGTAAATGTCCTACCATAAATATATCAAAACTTAATGTTTGATTAGTAATATGCATTGCTAAGAACTTCATTTGAACAACTTTAAAGATGATTTTCTCAATATTTAGATTTTTTTGCACCCTCAGATTCCAGATTTTCAAATATTGTCCGATCCTAACGAACCATACATCAATGGAGAGCTTATTTATTCAGCTTTCAGCTGATGTATACATCTCAATTTCACAAAATGGACTATTCTGACTGGTTTTGTGTTCCAGGGTCACATATTGTTCCATAAAGAAGCTTTAACATCTGAAGAACATTTCTGTTTCACGAAAGCTTCTTTGTGTTGAAAGAAGGTTCTTCAGATTATAAAAAGGTAAGAAAGAGATGGTTCTTTAAAGAACCTTTGACTGAACGCTTGTTCTGTGGCATCGCTGTGAAGAAGCTTTTAAGCGCCTTTATTTGTAAGAGTGTACTTGAGATGCAAAATGAATTCAGATGTTAAGTCTGAAAAATGATGAAAATGGAGTGATTTTTATTAAAACGATTAAAGTCAGAGAAATAAACATTCAATGGAAAAACAAGATGATTTTTCTGACTCCATTGGCAGACTTTTTCTGCTTGTTCTTAACTATGAAATCAATAAAAATTATTTTCAAAAAAAGTAGCAATTAGGTGAGTTTATGCTTAAAATAAGGTTTTAAGTTTTAAGGGTAGGTTTTCTGAAAAATGCTTTCAAAAGTGAGTGAGTTTATGCTAAAAACAAGAAAACAAATCTCCCAATGGAGTCAGAAAAATCAACTTAATTCATAGGAAAAACGATCATTTTTCTGACCCCTACGGCTGATTTTTGTCTCGTTTTAAACATAAACTCACTAAAGATCCTCATTTTATTAAAAAAAAAATTTTTGCTTGTTTTGAGCATGAACTCACTTAACATTTGGAGCCCTATTTTCTGAAAACTGCATCAAAATTAAGTGATTTTATGCATAAAACATGAAAAATATGAAAATGAACTCGTTTTTCCTTTGAATTAAGTTAGTTTTCTAATTCTTCTAGTTTCAAGTATAAACCCACTTAAGATTTTAAGCATTATTTTCTGACAAATCAAAATCAAGTCATTTTTCTTTCATAGTAAATGTGTCTAGATTGAAGCATTTAAGTTAATATTTGTAATTCTAAGAGAATGATTGTTTGTGTCGGCCTCGTGGGACGTGGCACTGTTTCTAACAGCGAAACTAAACGTTCGGTTTCAGAGCCCTTGTTGGGTAAATCTAGCGCTCATCATAAATCGCTGCGATTATTCACGGACGACAACTTCAAGGACAGAAAACTAGATTCCTACCGAGAGGTCGTGACCCCTCCCTACCGACCAGCTCATTTGCATATAGTTTACTTTTAACACTGAGTCACCACGACGACCATAACGACAACAAACGTGAACGAGCCGCTCCTCACGAGAGAGAAATTCATCAGGAGCCTCATTATTGGGCATCGTTTCCGAGGAAGATTTTTTCGTCTTTAAAACCGTTCGATACATCGCCTATAGAAACGCCACAAAACCGCCACAGCCGATAGGAGAGACGCTACCATTGGTTACGAAAGCAATGCCGAAGACTCGGTTACGAAACGATTTCACAGATTAGCCAGTCAGAGGAAGATATTTCTGTTGAGTTACATCGAGAAATTAAAAAATAATCCCGTCGCACAAATACACCTACAACGAATCGGTTCTTAAAATGCCAGATCAGTGCAGGATCAGATCGGATCAGGGGAAAATCATTCAGATTGTCACAAGATTAGACTAAACGATAAAGAACCTTGTGCTGTAATAAATCATTTTTCAGAGCATTAATGCTGCGCTCACATCATATCGCAAATACTACTGCAAATATCAGCTTCCGAGCGACAAACATCACCTCTTTACAAAAGATTTTGTGACGTTATGTAAAAAAACTGGCAAAGTGGAAGATTCTGCAACACATACGAAGCATTTTATAAACGCTTCAGCTTTCCGTAAGAGCACACCGAGCTAAAAATCAATGTACTGATGGAGTATTTCACGCCCATCAAAGACTAAGGTTGCAAAAGAGCAGAAAATTGCCAGAAACTTTCCAGAATTTTTGGGAAAGTTTTCGAAAATTTACAAGAAGTTTTTTTTCACCCCTTTGCATCCACAACAACAACAAAGCAACACATGGGCTCATTTTAGCATTACATGCATTATAAATTTATAAAGTTTGCATAATCATAGAAATTTTAATGAGCAACATTTTGGTAAATCAACCTTACACAACATGCAAAAGTGTGAGCACATCACTTAAACGGAGTACAATCAGCTGTGAGTAATAAATAATTAAAATTTTTATTTGAATGTGAATTTTTGTAAATGTGTTATTTGTGATTTATTACTAACAGCTGATTGCACTGAATTTAAATGATGTGCCGCTCATACTTTTATATGGTTTGTAAGCCTGAGGGAGATCAGTTGACTGAAACATTGCTCATTAATATTTCTGTGACCATGCAAACATGTGTTTTCCAGTGTGTTCATGGGTTTCTGTAATTTAACTAGAAAAACTGATTTGGATGCACGAGGCACCACATATTTTTTTAGCATTATGTGCACTGCAACAGAAACAACTTCTACTCACTGTAACATAATTACAGTCTTATAATTACAGTAATTCTAACGAGACGTGAGCGCACCATTACAACAGCTCTGACTTTTACACCTTTTATTAATGGACAAACAATTTGGCCAAAAAACAAATTCCTGAAACAATTTTGGACAGCTCTTTTTTTTTTTTTTTAAGGTTGAGAAAAGGAATATTTTGAGCGGCGTCGCAGCAAGAAGAGCTGGTTTAAACCAGTGCATACAGAGTCACTTCCCTGGCATTAAAAGAAAAAAATCCCCCAAAAAAATTAAAACAAGAAAACAACAACAAATATAATATACCATAGAAACGTTTTACACCAAAAAATATAACATAAAAGGACTTAAACACAAGCAATGTGGCCACATCCCATACATCCCTGCGCTCGCGTTTGTGTCCCATACACTTAAACACGGAGTGCACAAACGCTCAGAGGGGATTCTGGGTAAACGGCGCTCATCGCACGCATTCGTCTGAAATCAGAAGAGCATCACATCCACGTCGTAAACAACACCGCCACCTCACCAGTACAAATCACACCACACGCGCTACTCCACAGTTTGACGCGCCTAGCCACTAGAAAAAGCTATTGACTTCAATAGTTAAGCCACTTTTGGTACAATTGCAAAAAAGAGAGCTATCAAACAACTTTATATTTCTTTTTTTAAATGTTTTATAAATAATGCAAGATACTCTGTCATTTTTTTTTATATAAAATTCAAGACTCCACCATATAGACAAAGATTCTTAGAATACGTTACGCAACGTCACAGCAAGAAAGTTATGGTAAAGCTTGTGAGATTCACCAGTTTATGTCACGCAACAGTCTGTCCTTCAAAAACAGAAACTTGGATTTTTTTTTTCTCTCTTTTCTTGTTTTTAGTCCAAAAACTGGCACAGAACACACACACACACACACACACACACACACAAAAAAAGTAAATCTCTCTGGATTTACAGACAACGACAGACATGATAGCCTTCAGCGTGAAGGTCGCACAGCATGAAATAAACAACACAAGACCTCATATAACATAAACCTGTTATTGCCTTGCCAATAAAAACGATCCCCTGTCCTGAAACGGACGACTGGAGCGCATAAACTGGTGTCAGATATTCTGATAGCTACCATATGAACAACATCAGCTGATTTGACTCCGCCTCCTCTCCTCCTGCTCGTCAGCGATTGGTCAGTGCATAAATGAGGCTCAGGTAAAGGCAGCTTCTCATTGGCTGATACTCTCTTACCGCGGAAAGCTTTTCCTTCAGACGGTGGAAGAGTTTTAAAGTGTTTTGTGCCTGCAGTCCGTAAAACCAAAGGACGGAAAAATGGCGCAACAGCACATACGAAGAGAAAATCAACACGAACGCTGTATAAAAAGTACAATATTACAATGACAAAGAAAACACTTGGACCCCATGTGAAACGCACGATACAAAGTCGCCGATGTTTGTACAAAAATTACAAACCTCACAGCAATACAACACACATCCACCAGGAAAATTTGGCTGCATGGTTTTAGATTCGAGTTTAGCAATTTGGAGATCGTTTTGGAAGCCCAAGTGAATTGACCGTCCTAGATGTGCTTTCCTTCGTTTGTAACCCAGAAAAAGCCCACATTAGAGAGTACTGAAGGGGTTTTCCATCAGGAGCGTCCCGCACCTAAACCCTCATGCACTGACCAACCCTTGCTCTCTGTGCGCTACTAAGACCTCGCATTGGTTTTCGATTTAACTATCGTGATAACACTGGTGGCTCCCACCTTCCCGGGAACGAGGGGCCCGATGACGGAGGCCAAGGGCCCGCGGGGGGAGACGGGGACGGCCGCATTACAAACCGGGGCCACGGGCCCTCGGGCCACAGTTCTGGCGAAGCTCTGCAGAGCCTCGTATTTGGAGCGCAGCGCGTCCAGCTCCACTTTCATGCTGGCGTTCTCCGAGGCCAGCTTCTCCACTTCCTGCTGAAGCTCCGCCTTCTGCCTCTCAAGCTCCTCCTTCTGCGTGACGCGCTTGACGCGGCAGCTGGCGGCGTAGCCCCGGTTCTTCAGCGTCCGCCGGCGCTGCTTCAGCTGAAGGATCTCATCTTTGGTCAGGCCGCGCAGGTGCTGGTTGAGCTCTCGGACCGACATGGACACCAGCTCATCGTCCGTCAGGCTTGTCCCGTTCTCGCCGGGCTCCCTCTTCACCTGAGGGTCCAGGAGAACGTTAGTTAACATCCACCTTATTTAGAAGAACACAAAAAGATATTTTGAAGAATGTTGGGAACCAAAACTGTTTGGGTTACCAACATTCTTCAAAGCATCTCCTTTTGTGTTCTTCTAAATGTCTTCTAAATATTTTGAAGAATGTTGGGAACCAAACCGTTTTATGACTTCCATTATATGGACAAAAAATACTATGGATGTGAATGGGAACCAACATTTTTCAAAATACCTTTTGTGTTCATACAGTTTTGGAACGACGGTGAGTAAATGATGATCATTAATAACATGGATGTAGTAGTCCACCCAAAAATGACAAATTTGTCATTATTTACTAACCCTCAAGTCATCATCGATTCCCATTAAATTCCATTGTATTTTCTGTCAATATATTGAAATTCAATGGCAACCGAAACTGTCTGATTACCAACATTCTTCAAAATATAGTTTTTTTGTGTTCTGCAGAAGAAAGTCGAGTCATACACATTTGGAACAAGTCGATAATGACAGAATTTAAATTTCTGGGAGGACTATCCCTTTAAAGACAGACTGCGCTCACCTTCAAGGCCTTGTTTCCTTTGTTAGTGGTCGTCATGCCACGAGGAACCGCTGCCAAGCCACGCAGATCTACAAAACAAACACGTATTAGACTGTGGGACACCGGGAATCTAGAACATGTGACGTCCGGTCAGGGCGAAACTCGTTTAATCATGGAACAGAGCTTCATATGAGCTCAAGGATGAGAAACAGCAAGTGAAAGCAAAAGAGTGTTGATATCTCCTGCCACGTGTGAAAGGAATCAGCCACCTTACTCTGAAAAAAAACACACACAAAAAAACTGGACTAGTGAAAGTGATAACTTTGAACCCACGACTTCCTGTTTCAGACTTCCTCTGTGGTCGTGGCGGTTGGGAGCTTAATGCTCTACAACACCTTCTCTGCATCTGAGCCTCGCTGCAGGCTGATAGGCTGCTGAAGAGCCAATAAGAGGAAGGAGAAGCGCTGAGAAGGAAGTGTGGCTTGGGCCGCGTCCAGGGGATTACCAGCTCGATGAAGGGCGAGCAGACAGCGATCC
Source organism: Sinocyclocheilus maitianheensis (assembly GCA_018148995.1). Classification (NCBI taxonomy): domain Eukaryota; kingdom Metazoa; phylum Chordata; class Actinopteri; order Cypriniformes; family Cyprinidae; genus Sinocyclocheilus; species Sinocyclocheilus maitianheensis. Next base: position 359,378 of record JADLZM010037200.1, read on the forward strand.
GTCGCTCGGAGAGGAAAACCGGATCGCGAGGAACCAAACCGCAATGAACGACAATCACATGCTGAATCAAACCAATCAAATACTGACGTCACCTCATACAAACGCCATTAGAGTTTAGCAAACGTCTCATAAACACATTAGTTATTTGGGGCTTATAGCTTTAAAAAAAATCTTATTTTACAATTGATTTAATTATATTCAATATATATCTCAGTATGTATGTATAAATGATTTTGTAGCCAATTAGATTCTAAATGTTGAAATGTAAAGTAACAATCTAGTTTAAAAAAAAAACTACATGTTTTCTATGTTTTTAATATTTAATCATTTTCATTTGTATGCCCCAATGATAATAAGCAGCGATATTTACCTATAGATGTTTTTCACTAAAACACCCTAGCAACTGCACAGCAACCTCCTAGCAACCATCTAGAAGAAAAATTTAATAAATTGAATTAATACGGAATCAAGAACAGAATCCAGAACAATTTAAATTTTGGAAAAATGCAACTAATTTTATAGGACCCAAGGATTGAACAAATTGTTAAAGTTTTATAAATTAAATTGAGTTGATGTTATTTTTTTATGACTGAAATTGAATTACAATGGAAACCAGTTAAAATTTAAATGGAATAATTTAAATTTTACAAAAATAGAAAACAAACAAACAAACAAACTGATTTCAGTGGGATCAAAGAATGAATAAATTGTTAAAGTTTTATCAATTCAATTGAGTTGGTAATTTTATAACATTTAACATAACATTTGATTTTTTAAAAATCCAGAAAAAAATTAATTGGGAAAAAAATTGAATTTTGGGGAAAAAATGATTAGATTTCAAAGGGCCCAAAGACTGAATAAATTCATAAAAGTTTAATCAATTTAATTGAGCCGATATGATTTTTTTAGACTGAAACTACTAAAAACTACTTAAAACTGAAAACCATTAAACAACAAGCTTTTAAAATCAAGCTCTTAAAACTTACAGATTCTTAAACTATTTTAAACTTTCAGACTAGGGTTTTCTCAAGCCAATCTTAAAGTTGGTCTACAAACTTCACTATCTAGTTTATATTTGATATATTGTCCAGCACTGATAAGATCTGCAGCAATATTCACTCATTTGTAATCATCAGTGTTTTCATACGTCATTCATAATCAGAAAACCCATCAGCAAAACATGGAGAATGAAAGAGGACGGTGACAGAAGAGAAACCCTGATGAGATCACACACACACACACACACACACACACACACACACTCGCGGTTCTACAATGGCTTTCTTTGAGGCGTGATGAAGGGTCGTCATTGTCCCTCAGCGGCATCATGGGATACGGCGCGCGTGATTCTGCACATTCCTGAATCAGTGGTTCATCTGATCCTGAATCAGACGTGAACTTCACAGCATGCAAAAATCAAACTGCATCAGAAACCCAATGCATTCTGTGCAAATGCAAAACATAGTTAAAAATCACCTGGTCAGTGGTTTGTCTGAACAACAATCGTTGGAACAAATCGATGGAAGCCCTGTATAATTAGGCTTCATTATTCAAGTAATCAGGCTAAAAATAAATAAACTAAGTGACTAGTTAACCATCCTGACCCGTCCCGGCTGTGTGTGTGTGTGTCTGTGTGTGAGAGAGTGTGTGTGTGTGAGAGAGAGAGAGAGAGAGTGTGTGTGTGAGAGAGAGAGAGAGAGAGTGTGTGTGTGAGAGAGAGAGAGAGAGAGTGTGTGTGTGAGAGAGAGAGAGAGAGAGTGTGTGTGTGAGAGAGAGAGAGAGAGAGTGTGTGTGTGAGAGAGAGAGAGAGAGAGTGTGTGTGTGAGAGAGAGAGAGAGAGAGTGTGTGTGTGAGAGAGAGAGAGAGAGAGTGTGTGTGTGAGAGAGAGAGAGAGAGAGTGTGTGTGTGAGAGAGAGAGAGAGAGAGTGTGTGTGTGAGAGAGAGAGAGAGAGAGTGTGTGTGTGAGAGAGAGAGAGAGAGAGTGTGTGTGTGAGAGAGAGAGAGAGAGAGTGTGTGTGTGAGAGAGAGAGAGAGAGAGTGTGTGTGTGAGAGAGAGAGAGAGAGAGTGTGTGTGTGAGAGAGAGAGAGAGAGAGTGTGTGTGTGAGAGAGAGAGAGAGAGAGTGTGTGTGTGAGAGAGAGAGAGAGAGAGTGTGTGTGTGAGAGAGAGAGAGAGAGAGTGTGTGTGTGAGAGAGAGAGAGAGAGAGTGTGTGTGTGAGAGAGAGAGAGAGAGAGTGTGTGTGTGAGAGAGAGAGAGAGAGAGTGTGTGTGTGAGAGAGAGAGAGAGAGAGTGTGTGTGTGAGAGAGAGAGAGAGAGAGTGTGTGTGTGAGAGAGAGAGAGAGAGAGTGTGTGTGTGAGAGAGAGAGAGAGAGAGTGTGTGTGTGAGAGAGAGAGAGAGAGAGTGTGTGTGTGAGAGAGAGAGAGAGAGAGTGTGTGTGTGAGAGAGAGAGAGAGAGAGTGTGTGTGTGAGAGAGAGAGAGAGAGAGTGTGTGTGTGAGAGAGAGAGAGAGAGAGTGTGTGTGTGAGAGAGAGAGAGAGAGAGTGTGTGTGTGAGAGAGAGAGAGAGAGAGTGTGTGTGTGAGAGAGAGAGAGAGAGAGTGTGTGTGTGAGAGAGAGAGAGAGAGAGTGTGTGTGTGAGAGAGAGAGAGAGAGAGTGTGTGTGTGAGAGAGAGAGAGAGAGAGTGTGTGTGTGAGAGAGAGAGAGAGAGAGTGTGTGTGTGAGAGAGAGAGAGAGAGAGTGTGTGTGTGAGAGAGAGAGAGAGAGAGTGTGTGTGTGAGAGAGAGAGAGAGAGAGTGTGTGTGTGAGAGAGAGAGAGAGAGAGTGTGTGTGTGAGAGAGAGAGAGAGAGAGTGTGTGTGTGAGAGAGAGAGAGAGAGAGTGTGTGTGTGAGAGAGAGAGAGAGAGAGTGTGTGTGTGAGAGAGAGAGAGAGAGAGTGTGTGTGTGAGAGAGAGAGAGAGAGAGTGTGTGTGTGAGAGAGAGAGAGAGAGAGTGTGTGTGTGAGAGAGAGAGAGAGAGAGTGTGTGTGTGAGAGAGAGAGAGAGAGAGTGTGTGTGTGAGAGAGAGAGAGAGAGAGTGTGTGTGTGAGAGAGAGAGAGAGAGAGTGTGTGTGTGAGAGAGAGAGAGAGAGAGTGTGTGTGTGAGAGAGAGAGAGAGAGAGTGTGTGTGTGAGAGAGAGAGAGAGAGAGTGTGTGTGTGAGAGAGAGAGAGAGAGAGTGTGTGTGTGAGAGAGAGAGAGAGAGAGTGTGTGTGTGAGAGAGAGAGAGAGAGAGTGTGTGTGTGAGAGAGAGAGAGAGAGAGTGTGTGTGTGAGAGAGAGAGAGAGAGAGTGTGTGTGTGAGAGAGAGAGAGAGAGAGTGTGTGTGTGAGAGAGAGAGAGAGAGAGTGTGTGTGTGAGAGAGAGAGAGAGAGAGTGTGTGTGTGAGAGAGAGAGAGAGAGAGTGTGTGTGTGAGAGAGAGAGAGAGAGAGTGTGTGTGTGAGAGAGAGAGAGAGAGAGTGTGTGTGTGAGAGAGAGAGAGAGAGAGTGTGTGTGTGAGAGAGAGAGAGAGAGAGTGTGTGTGTGAGAGAGAGAGAGAGAGAGTGTGTGTGTGAGAGAGAGAGAGAGAGAGTGTGTGTGTGAGAGAGAGAGAGAGAGAGTGTGTGTGTGAGAGAGAGAGAGAGAGAGTGTGTGTGTGAGAGAGAGAGAGAGAGAGTGTGTGTGTGAGAGAGAGAGAGAGAGAGTGTGTGTGTGAGAGAGAGAGAGAGAGAGTGTGTGTGTGAGAGAGAGAGAGAGAGAGTGTGTGTGTGAGAGAGAGAGAGAGAGAGTGTGTGTGTGAGAGAGAGAGAGAGAGAGTGTGTGTGTGAGAGAGAGAGAGAGAGAGTGTGTGTGTGAGAGAGAGAGAGAGAGAGTGTGTGTGTGAGAGAGAGAGAGAGAGAGTGTGTGTGTGAGAGAGAGAGAGAGAGAGTGTGTGTGTGAGAGAGAGAGAGAGAGAGTGTGTGTGTGAGAGAGAGAGAGAGAGAGTGTGTGTGTGAGAGAGAGAGAGAGAGAGTGTGTGTGTGAGAGAGAGAGAGAGAGAGTGTGTGTGTGAGAGAGAGAGAGAGAGAGTGTGTGTGTGAGAGAGAGAGAGAGAGAGTGTGTGTGTGAGAGAGAGAGAGAGAGAGTGTGTGTGTGAGAGAGAGAGAGAGAGAGTGTGTGTGTGAGAGAGAGAGAGAGAGAGTGTGTGTGTGAGAGAGAGAGAGAGAGAGTGTGTGTGTGAGAGAGAGAGAGAGAGAGTGTGTGTGTGAGAGAGAGAGAGAGAGAGTGTGTGTGTGAGAGAGAGAGAGAGAGAGTGTGTGTGTGAGAGAGAGAGAGAGAGAGTGTGTGTGTGAGAGAGAGAGAGAGAGAGTGTGTGTGTGAGAGAGAGAGAGAGAGAGTGTGTGTGTGAGAGAGAGAGAGAGAGAGTGTGTGTGTGAGAGAGAGAGAGAGAGAGTGTGTGTGTGAGAGAGAGAGAGAGAGAGTGTGTGTGTGAGAGAGAGAGAGAGAGAGTGTGTGTGTGAGAGAGAGAGAGAGAGAGTGTGTGTGTGAGAGAGAGAGAGAGAGAGTGTGTGTGTGAGAGAGAGAGAGAGAGAGTGTGTGTGTGAGAGAGAGAGAGAGAGAGTGTGTGTGTGAGAGAGAGAGAGAGAGAGTGTGTGTGTGAGAGAGAGAGAGAGAGAGTGTGTGTGTGAGAGAGAGAGAGAGAGAGTGTGTGTGTGAGAGAGAGAGAGAGAGAGTGTGTGTGTGAGAGAGAGAGAGAGAGAGTGTGTGTGTGAGAGAGAGAGAGAGAGAGTGTGTGTGTGAGAGAGAGAGAGAGAGAGTGTGTGTGTGAGAGAGAGAGAGAGAGAGTGTGTGTGTGAGAGAGAGAGAGAGAGAGTGTGTGTGTGAGAGAGAGAGAGAGAGAGTGTGTGTGTGAGAGAGAGAGAGAGAGAGTGTGTGTGTGAGAGAGAGAGAGAGAGAGTGTGTGTGTGAGAGAGAGAGAGAGAGAGTGTGTGTGTGAGAGAGAGAGAGAGAGAGTGTGTGTGTGAGAGAGAGAGAGAGAGAGTGTGTGTGTGAGAGAGAGAGAGAGAGAGTGTGTGTGTGAGAGAGAGAGAGAGAGAGTGTGTGTGTGAGAGAGAGAGAGAGAGAGTGTGTGTGTGAGAGAGAGAGAGAGAGAGTGTGTGTGTGAGAGAGAGAGAGAGAGAGTGTGTGTGTGAGAGAGAGAGAGAGAGAGTGTGTGTGTGAGAGAGAGAGAGAGAGAGTGTGTGTGTGAGAGAGAGAGAGAGAGAGTGTGTGTGTGAGAGAGAGAGAGAGAGAGTGTGTGTGTGAGAGAGAGAGAGAGAGAGTGTGTGTGTGAGAGAGAGAGTGTGTGAGGTTGATGAAGGGTATCTGCTGACCGGTATCACGAGCTGAAGTTCCTCAGAGGACACGCTGGTTAATATAATGACAAACACAGTCTGTTTAATATTCATCTGAGATGAGACGAGAGGACACCCGCTGCTGGACGCATAAAACACATTACCTCTGATAAAGGACTTCCGCTGTCCTCTGACTGTGTGTGTGTGTGTGTGTGTGTGTGTGTGTGTGTGTGTGTGTGTGTGTGTGTGAGAGAGGATGAGGAGGGTGCTGTTGCCGTGGTAATGGGGGATTCTTCCAGGATCAAATCAGCTTAAGTCACTCACACACACACACACACGCACACACACACACACACACTCTCACATACACTCACACACACACACTAACACACACACACACTCTCACATACACACACTAACACACACACACACTCTCACTCTCACACACTCACACACACACTCACTAACACACACACTCACACACACACTCACACTCTCACACACTCACACACATACTCACACACTCACACACACACACACAAATAAATAAATAGTTATGCGTTAAGGCCACATGCAAAGTTCAATAGCCAAAATAAATTTTTTAAAGAGAGAGATGGAGATGGAGAGAGAGAGAGAGAGAGACGGAGAGCCTCTCCGTGATCCAGAGCTTCAGTCCTGATGCT
>JADLZM010037200.1:366591-395781 GCA_018148995.1 Sinocyclocheilus maitianheensis
GGGTGTTGTTGGGAAGCTCTCGGTCAAAACTGCCTCCTCAACACATCTGTGAAGCTTAGCGGAGGGCGGTGGGATTGGGGTCGAGCGAAGGGGAGGAAAAGAACTGAACTCAGCAGCCGACGCAAGAAAACCTGCATAATCTGTTTCAAGACGACGTCCTGGACCAGCAGCTCACAGACGGAAACCTGCACTGAACACTTACTGCATGTCAGTATTATGAGGATTTCAGTGCTCCTTTTTAGACATTAAGATTCCCAAACACATCATTAAAGGGATATTATAAACCTGTATGACTTTCTTTCTTCTGTGGGATTTAAAACAAGACATTCTGAATAATGTTGGTAACCTAATAGTTTCGTTTCCCATTGATTTACATTATATGGACAAAAACACAATGGAGGTCAATGGGAACCAAAACTGTTCGGTTACCCACATTCTTCAGAATATCTTCTTTTGTGTTCAACAGAGGAAAGATATTTAATTTTGGGTGGAATATCTCTTTAAATATGACTATTCTTTGCTTTTATTAAAAAAACAGGAGAAATGTTTTATTTTAATTAGATTGATTATTCTACATCATTTTAATTAGATTTAATATCTAATAAAATACTTATCTATTTGATTACAATAACTGTCTAGCTGAAATAGTGCTTCCCTTGAAGGAAAAAAAGATGCTTATTTAACATTTTATATATAAATATTTTTCTTAAAAGCAAATGATAAATATTAAATTAATTTAATATATACATACAAGTACTTTTAGTTATATAGTCACCTTTATTTATATAGTATACAATACTGATTGTGTAAAGCAGCTTTAAGGAAAATAGTTTTTATAATATATTTTTATATATATTATATAATAGTTTATATAATAACTATAATATCATCACAATTATATCTAGAAATATTTCTTATATAAAGTAAAAAGCAAATAATAAATTAAATATCAAATATCATGAATAACTGTAATACATCAAAAATATCTAAAAAATATTTTTTATATAAAATCTAAATAAAGCACATAATAAATATGAAAATACATGAATATAATATACATAATACACTTGCATATTATTGCTCGTTTGGTGGTTATGATTGCTTCTGTTGTCCTCATTTGTAAGTCACTTTGGATAAAAGCATCTGCTAAATGACTAAATGTAAATGTAAATATATATAATTAATTTTAGTTATATAATAACTATATTACCAAAATCATACCTACAAATATTTTTATTGTATAAAATAAAAAAGCAAATAATAATGAATTAAATTAAATAAACACTGATTATCATGAAAACTGTGGAGGTCTATGTGTGTGCATATATACAGTAAATATGCACACACATATACCTCCACAGTTTTCATGATAATCAATGTACATCACTGGCCCATTTTAATAGTTGTATTAATATATGTAAAGATGGGCCAGCGCATGACGGCTGATCAGAAAGTGGGTCTCTGTCGCTCTGGCCTACTTCTGCATGAAGGTTGATGTGAATGTTAGGTCTGCGGGGGGGCGGCAGTGACGCGAGGGTGTGGTCACATGACTGGAGGTGCACAGGTGAGTGACGCTGTGGATCTAGCCGTTCCAGTTTGTGTCCAGTTTTAGGAGTCTTAATCCTGTGTAAACACTCTTGTGCAACACTGAAGACGTCTCGAGGAGTTACTAAACACACACACACACACTCACACACACACACACCCACACACACACTCACACTCTCAGAGACACACACACACACACACACATACACCCTCGCTCTCTCACACACACACACACGCTCTCTCTCTCTCTCTCTCTCACACACACACCCACACACACACTCACACTCTCAGAGACACACACACACACACACACATACACCCTCGCTCTCTCACACACACACACACGCTCTCTCTCTCTCTCTCTCTCACACACACACCCACACACACACTCACACTCTCAGAGACACACACACACACACACACATACACCCTCGCTCTCTCACACACACACACACGCTCTCTCTCTCTCTCTCTCTCACACACACACCCACACACACACTCACACTCTCAGAGACACACACACACACACACACATACACCCTCGCTCTCTCACACACACACACACGCTCTCTCTCTCTCTCTCTCTCACACACACACCCACACACACACTCACACTCTCAGAGACACACACACACACACACACATACACCCTCGCTCTCTCACACACACACACACCCCCTCTCCCCCGCTCTCTCGCTCACACACACACACTCTCTCTCCTTCTAAAGAGATTAACTAAACATCATTTAATACACTGTTAAAAAAAATAATAATCATTATAAAAGATTACTGAAGTACGTTTTACAAGAATATACTATTTCAGTCTTTCTACTTCAAAATGTCACGTTTAATTTAACGTGTTACTTGCCATTTCTTCAAAAAAAATGTACTCTGTAATCATTTGTGAAATTTACAAGCAATTTCTAAGTAAATTTGATGTTTTTGGAGATTTTTTGCCAGGTGTATTTTGATATGCTAAAATGTGATACTGTAGTTCTGAGCTGTTTTTATTCATTCATTCCCTTGAAATATTGATATTCTATATTTTTGGGATGTAGTGTTGTTTGTGTAATTTGTATTTTGTGAAAAAGTCAATAAATATGTAATTAAATAAAAAACATAATAATAATTATAATTATTATAAAGGTAAGTGTAAGTGATCAGAGGGACATATGCAAAGTTTAACATAAAAAAAGAAATGTCTAAAAATTCTCCACAGAACCCTGAATGACAACCCTGCAATTTTACAATTGTACACCTGTGTTCCAAACATATTCAAACGAAAGCAGGGACATAAAAGGTAAACGAATCAAAGTCGACTCACTATCAGCAGACAAACCCAAAACTTCTTTCAGAAGAAGAAAAATCAGAGAAAAAACAAGGCAAGAGAAACGTGTCGGGTCATTTCATCTGCTGGAGTCTCGAACAAGAAACACAAAGACAGAGAGACGGAGAAACTCTACGAGAGGCTGAGAGGGAAAGAAGAAAAGTACAAGACAGGAAAACTCAAAGCTGCAATTAGACGAGAGAGTGAGGAGAGAAAGCGTCTCAGGTAGTGCGAGAGAAATCTCCTCACCGCAGCAGAAAAACTGCTCCGTCAGGAAAGAAGGCTTGTTTTTTATAGTAAGGGCTTTTTCCAGCAGAGAGACTCGTGGGTTAATTTGGTTCTGGAGGCACACGCAGATAAGTTAACAATCTTATTTCCCCTCCTGCTCTGTCGCAGGTCAGCACAAACACAGACACATAAATAACACACAGAGGAGAGAGACGAGAGACTCAATCCGATCAGAGACGCAATCCCAGCAACGTCTACACAAGCAGCAAAAAATATTGTCTGAAACAAAAACTGTTCCTGTGGCTCAGTGGTAGAGCATTGCGTCAGCAGTGTAAAAGGTCATGGGTTTGATTCCCAGTGAACACACATACTGGTAAAAAATGCATAGCCTGAATGCACTGTAAATCGCTTTTAAGCGTCTGCTAAATGCATAAATTATTATTATTAAAAAATCTCTCAAAAACACAGAACAGACCGACACACATGAGCAAAGGGAATTACCCGACACAAGCTACTATGGCTATTTTCATGATGACAAATATATTAGAATATGAAGAAAAAAATCTATTTACTTCCTTAAGAAAAAAATCGAAATCTAAATAAATATGGTCTCCTTTTTATTAAAGGGATAGTTCACCCCAAAATGAAAATTCTGTCATTACTCACCCTCATGCCAGTTCCAAACCCGTAAGACCTCCGTTCATCTTCAGAACACAAATTAAGCTATTTTTGATGTTATATCTTTATTTCGGATGAAATCCGAGAGCTCTCAGACTCTGCATAGACAGCAACACAACTGAAATGTTCCCAGACTCTAGAAACATAGCAAGGACATCGTTAAAGCAGTCCATGTGACATCAGAGGCTTCAGTTTTACGAAGCTACGAGAATACTTTTTGTGCACCAAGAAAACAAAAATAATTTATTTAACAATTCTTCTCCCCCGAGTTACATCTTCCGCACATTACAGTTGCGTTGCAGGATCTGAGAGCTCTCGGATTCCATCAGAAATATCTTCATTTGTGTTCTGAAGATGAACGAAGGTCTTACGGGTTTGGAACGACACGAGTAATTAATGACGGAATTTTCATTTTGGGGTGAACTATCCCTTTAAAAATCTACTAAATTATATCAGAAATGATCTGATCTTGGAGTTGCAAAAAATTATTATTATTCTGTTTGGGGATTTTTTACTGTGGGATACTGTAGATTCTAAGATTTATTTATATATTTGAAACATTGTTATTGTTATATATTAGATGTTGTTTATATATATACACTAGCGCTCAAAAGTTTGGGGTCAGTAAGACTTGTAATGTGTTTAAAGAAGTGTCTTCTGCTCATCAAGGCTGCATTTATTTGATCAAAAATGCAGGAAAAAATGTAATATTGTGAAATATTATTATAATGTAAAACAGCTGTTTTCTATGTGTATTTTATATCTGTGTATCACCGATTTTATATCATTTATAACTGTAATGTATGTCTGTGATGCGCAGCTGTATTTTCAGCATCATTCCTCCAGTCTTCAGTGTCACATGATCTTCAGAAATCAGTCTAATATGCTGATTTATTATTAGAATTATCAACAGTTGTGCTGCACAATATTATTTTGGAATTTTGATACTTTTTTCAGGATTCTTTGATTAATAAAAAGTTTAAAAGAACAGCATTTATTCAAAATATAAATCTTTGCTATCACTTCTTATCAATTTAACACATCCTCGCTGAATAAAAGTTAATTTCTTTCAAAAAAAAAGAAAGAATATAAATGTACCGACCCCAAACTGTTGAACGGTAGTGTATATTGTTAGAAAAGATTTCTATTTGAAATAAATGATCTTCTTTTAACTTTTTTATTCATCAAAGAATCCTGAAAACAAGTATCACAGCTTCCAAAAAAAATTTGAAGCAGAACTGATAATAAATCATAATATTATACTGATTTCTGAAGATCATGTGACACTGAAGACTGGAGGAATGATGCTGAAAATACAGCTGCGCATCACAGACATACATTACAGTTATAAATGATATAAAATCGGTGATACACAGATATAAAATACACATAGAAAACAGCTGTTTTACATTATAATAATATTTCACAATATTACATTTTTTCCTGCATTTTTGATCAAATAAATGCAGCCTTGATGAGCAGAAGAGACTCCTTTAAAAACATTAAAAATCGTTCTGATCCCAAACTTTTGAACGGTAGTGTATGTTGTCTTATTATGAATTAATATTTTAAGTCAAAGATATTAGCATAAGAGGAACAACGGAGGATGTTCAAGCTGAGATCCCTTGAAATATTGTTATTGCAATATATTGTATGTCATTTATATGTTAATGTGCACATTGTATTTTGTGAAAACTCAAATATTGTAAGCTTTCCATTGATGTATGATTTGTTAGGATAAGACAATATTTGTCTGAGATACAACTCTTTGAAAATCTGGAATCTGAGGGTGCAAAAAAATCTAAATATTGAGAAAATCATCTTTAAAGTTGTTCAAATGAAGTTCTTAGCAATGCATATTACTAATCAAACATTAAGTTTTGATATAGTTACGGTAGGAGATTTACTAAATATCTTCATGGAACATGATCTTTACTTAATATCCTAATGATTTTTGGCATAAAAGAGAAATGTATAATTGTGACCCATACAATGTATTGTTGGCTATTGCTACAAATATCCCCCAGCGACTTACCACTGCTTTTGTGCTGCAGGCTCACATATACATATACATATATATATATATAAAATTTGAAGCAAAACCAAATGTGTGAAACAAAGCGACGACGTGTCTGGATGTTTTTCACAGTTGGGACACTCGACTCGTCTCCCGCAGCTTCATCCGCCTGCGGTCTGGACATCAGAGGTGTGCTCTCACTAACGAGCTCGTTTCCCTCCTCTTCCGTCCTTCTGGAGTGTTTGTGTAAACACACATTAGTGTGAGATGATGAGCGCCATTAGCTTCAAGCAAACGCAGACACACTAAATGCCACACCTGCCCAAACAGGTGAATCTCAAAAGAAGCCATCTTTCTCGTCTCCTGTCTGGATTTCACTGGTTCGGGGGTTCGTTTGGGGCGTGTGGAGATTGCAAGAGCGAGCAACACTTCAACACTGCGGGTAAAAACTGCAGCAAAGCGCAGCCAGGATGATGCAACTGGAAGACATCGTCCTGCGTGCAACTCTACTGGAAAAACTGCGAGAGACATTATGAATATCCATACTTCACTGCGGCAGACACGCTTCCAAGAAAACTTTCCCATGAATGCAAAGCTTTGATGATTATCTTTCTGAACTTTATTTGCAAAATCTGTAATTGCAGGGAAATCAAACATCCACAAAGCATCTGTGCACCAGCGACTCTTCAAATAAGCATTTTCACTAGTGTTCATTTCCTTGCCTAAAAATATTTGTTGACCTTTTTTCTAAGACTAAGACGAGACGACACTGACATCATTAAACACTAACTAACTGTATATCAACATGCAAAAAAAAAGATGAGACTAAAATGTAGTTTAAAAATAAATTAAATAAAGAGGACCTCGCGGTTGCCAGACATCAAGAGTTTAAATCCTTCTCTCTTAAAACTACATTTTCTACTTTGCATTTAATGCATCTTTACAATCAAACCTCCTCGTGATAAATCTAAACATGATCTCGACTGTGTCGTTTGCGATTGAGGCTGAATAAATACACTTCTGTGACACAACACAAAGCCTTTTGTTGTTGTTTTAATAGAAAGACGTGAATATAATTTGGAATTGTTATTATGAACGTCTCTATTTCTGCTTTTGAGTTTTGCTGCTTTTTCATGATGTAGACATTGTGTTTATATTTCTCATAATAGTACAAGGTATCAGAACACTACACGAGGTCACATAAAGCTAGTCACATTCTCTTGATTTGTGCTTATCGGTCAAAGTGCAATAATTCTGATGCAATTTCTCAAATGATGACAATCATGATCAGTACTTTCGAGCTAAATAACGCACATTAAAGCAGGACCCGAGTCACATCCAGTAAACAACCACTGTACAACCAAACAGCAACGCTCTGGCAACCGTTCAGAATAGCTCATATATGTTCATGTAATCGTATAATAGGTTTGTGCTTGTGCTCTCGTTCTCTGGCGTCCGGACTGCAGTGGTTTGCGTGTAATTCCCACGGCGTCTGTCTTTAAAACTATGCCACTGTTCTGAGGCGCTGCGTTACTATACTTGAGCTGTATCTTACAGCGTATTTCATCATTGCTCAAAGAGGCCATGAAAAATAGACTACATTGGTCTACACACACACTTTCCTCTTTTTTACATTAACTGAGAAAACTGTTTTCTGTGTGGAGCTCGTAGATTCACACACACTGACCTCAAATAACCTTCATCTCTGTCTGTCTGACCGCCGCTATTACACACACTTATAAAGATGAAACACACACACACACACACACACACACACACACACAGGCATGCAGTGGTTAATGATCAGCACGTGTGTTTACTCTTTAGCACCTGCCACACACACACAGCTCAACGTCTTTCCTGGAGTTTCATCAACCCTCCACCCAGATCTGCCCACAAACACACACACACACACACACGCGCGCACGCACCTCAAGGCTAATGTGTGTGAATTCAAACTGCAAACACAAACATCAAACTGTTGCTGCTCTGCATGCGAGTGTGTGTGTGTGTGTGTGTGTGAAGCGCGTCTGGTGTGGCGAGAGCTCACCGATTCCCCCACAGAAGGTAATAAATCTCAGGCTCATCTCCTGCACTGAATACTGAACATTGTTCATTTGTCCTCATAAGCTTGAGCGAGAGATATTTATTAAACAGAGGAACTTAAGAGAGAGAGACTTTCTGAAGGACACCTGTCCTCAGCACAGACACAAACACAAACACTCATCACTCACACTGACAACTTCCTGTTAAAAATATCCGTCTCTGATAAATTAAGGATGTTTGGACAAAATAGATGTAATTGACTTCCTGCTGAGATGCACGGATGCGGAGAATCTCACAATACCTCTCAAGAACATGTGCCATCTAAATTTAGACACAAAAATAAATACAAATTATACATTTTAGTCCCTTTTTTTTTTTACTGTAATCTTACACCATGAATGAAAAATTCAAAAAATTAAAAAGCTTGTTTAGTAACTTACTACACTCACTGTATTAAGTGCATTTCTCCACCTAATTTCCCTTTACTCTAATGCATAAAATAAAAAAAATAAAAAAATAAAAAAATGATGTGATGTGATGTGATGTTCTTCAGACTAAAACATAAGTCTTAACAGGATGGATAGATCTTTAGTTCAGAGAAACTGATGTGATCAAACAGACACAAACGGGGTTGATATGAACATTGTCCTCGAACACACAGAACGCAGCTCAGCCTTCTCTAAATCACACACACACGCACCCACACTCACTCACACATACTCCCACACACACACACACGCACTCACACACTCTCTCACTCACTCACTCACACTCACTCACTCACTCACACTCACACACTCACTCACTCACACGCTCGCTCACACACACGCTCACTCACACACACACGCGCTCACACATACTCCCACACACACACACACGCACTCACACACTCTCTCACTCACTCACTCACACTCACTCACTCACTCACACTCACACACTCACTCACTCACACGCTCGCTCACACACACGCTCACTCACACACACACGCGCTCACACATACTCCCACACACACACACACGCACTCACACACTCTCTCACTCACTCACTCACACTCACTCACTCACTCACACTCACACACTCACTCACTCACACGCTCGCTCACACACACGCTCACTCACACACACACGCGCTCACACATACTCCCACACACACACACACGCACTCACACACTCTCTCACTCACTCACTCACACTCACTCACTCACTCACACTCACACACTCACTCACTCACACGCTCGCTCACACACACGCTCACTCACACACACACGCGCTCACACATACTCCCACACACACACACACGCACTCACACACTCTCTCACTCACTCACTCACACTCACTCACTCACTCACACTCACACACTCACTCACTCACACGCTCGCTCACACACACGCTCACTCACACACACACGCGCTCACACATACTCCCACACACACACACACGCACTCACACACTCTCTCACTCACTCACTCACACTCACTCACTCACTCACACTCACACACTCACTCACTCACACGCTCGCTCACACACACGCTCACTCACACACACACGCGCTCACACATACTCCCACACACACACACACGCACTCACACACTCTCTCACTCACTCACTCACACTCACTCACTCACTCACACTCACACACTCACTCACTCACACGCTCGCTCACACACACGCTCACTCACACACACACGCGCTCACACATACTCCCACACTCACACACGCACTCACACATACTCCCACACTCTCTCACACACTCACTCACACACTCACACACACACACACACACACCCACACTCACACACACACACACTCACACCCACACACTCACACACTCACACTCAGCTAATGCAGCCGCATCGCTCTGAATAAGAGGAAGAACATTCTGCTGGGGGAAGAAAGAAAAAAAAGAGCAAAACTACCTGCAAGTAAAAAAAGAGGAAGAACAGAAACTGCAATCTGTTGCAAAACACTTACTGTAAATGCAAACGATCGCATTTCTTTTGGTGATGCAAGTCTCGCATTTGAAAAAGTTGCAAGTGCAGCATTCACCCCGCTCTCGTTCATCACACCATTTACACCGGCTCTTTACACCTTTACTTAAGAGTAACCTGAGGCCAACGCATCTCGAGTCACTTCCCACATCAGCATCAGCATCATCGGGGCAATACGACGTCTTTGACTCGCTCTCAGAGCACGAAGAGCACCAGTAACTGGCACAAACACCATCTGTCAAGCGAGAGGCTGTTTCTGGCCGTCTCAGCGCTTTCTCAGAATGCCTTCAAGACAAAAAACTCTCCCGTTCGTTCACCACAACTTCAATCACACACTCGTTCGCTCTCGACCATCAGCAGATTTCACTCATGAGCTGGTTTAAGAGCAGGCCGGGCCAATGATCAGATTACACCTCTCCAGCACTGCGCTTCAGACTCTAATTGCACAAATAGCACAATTAGCTGGGACTGTTATTGGGAGATTTCCGGTTAATGATGTAAACAGGCTCTTAAAAGGGTCTAAATGGATTGACATGGTTACACAGATCTTACTAGGAAAGAGCACTGTGGTACTGCTTGTGTTTACCGTGGTATTCTCTGAAACACCTATATGAATACTTTTGTATATGGATATGATAAACAAACAGCAGCAGTTCTGAACACCTTAGACGTGTTTCTACATCGGAATATTATTGTTTGTTTGTAATTTATTGCTGTGCCAGCTACTACAGCTATTTTATATATATATAAAAAACAGGTTAAAATGCAGCGAAATGCGATATAGAAAAAAAAAAGTTCATTAAAAATATGTTAAAATTGAGCAAAATATGATGTGAGAAAATACACGTAAAAATGATCTTTCATTAAAAGAAAAATAAAAAAAAAAGATAAAATGTAGCAAAATATGATCAGAATTAAAAAAATTATCTTTCACGAGAAATCAGGTTAAAATGTAGCAAAATAAAGATCTTAAATACAAATCGAATTATGAAATGATACAGGGGAAAAAACTACCAAAAAATGTCTATCTTCACTGAATAATCAGATTTAATCATAACAAGATATATGACATAAAAAAGCTTTTCCTTAAAAAAGTGGCTCAAGATGTAACAAAATATGCTATTATTAAAAAAAAAAAATCCAATGAAGAAAACAGGTTAAAATATAGAAAAATGTGATATGATTACAAATAAAAAAAATGTTATCTTCCATGAAATATCAGGTTAAAATCTAACAAAAATGTGATATTAAAAAACGATCTTCACTGAACAATCTAGTTAAAATAAATCAAAATGTGATATTAAAAATAAACAAATAAGTATCTTCCATGAAAATCTAAAAGGAAGTTCTCACTTTATTAAAATCTTTTCATATGAATCAAGTCAGTGTGTCTGAGATGGCCAGAAATGCTTCACCATGAGAGCTGATTCACAACATTATAAACCAGCCTGTAATAAATACACAAGCACAAACAACAGCTATGTGTGCATAATAACCAGATCTAAAAACGCGTTATATATTATATGTAATCTCTGACGTCTCTGAGCATCAGTGCAAAGATGAATCCATCACCGTTAGCGGTTTCAAGCGCTCCGCGGTGCCCTCGTGTTGCCATGACGCCCCGGTTTCCCGATCTCACGTCAGGCTCACACCAGCGACTGATGAAGCAGCACCTCCCTCGCTAACGCCGCGGATGCGATCAACAAACAACAAATGCTGAATAAAACTAGTTTCGCCACACAAATCTGACGTGTCGAGATAAACACAGTATTATCTTAAAGTAGGCTACCACAGCATATAACGTGTTAAATACACACAGGCTATCCAAATATCACAGCACCGTACCTTAGTGCTTCTTGTACTTTCTACAGCATTGTGTTCCCTATCTAGAGAGCACTGGGACGATTCGGAACCAGACAGGTGCCCACAATGATGTTGGTAAGTAGACACCATGACACGATACACAATGGTATTTCTCAAAAGTACTACCGCTTTATACCATCACTGTACCATGGTACACTAAGAGTGTAAAACAGACAAAAACGATAAAGAGTAACGCACCTCGATCCGGTTCCTCTCAGATCCGCGCGTCTGTGTAACCTCTGGCTGACTAGAGAGACACACACACACACACACACTCTCGCTCTCTCTCTCTCTCTCTCTCTCGCTCTCTCTCTCTCTCTCTCTCTCGCTCTCTCTCTCTCTCTCTCTCTCGCTCTCTCTCTCTCTCTCTCTCTCGCTCTCTCTCTCTCTCTCTCTCTCGCTCTCTCTCTCTCTCTCTCTCTCGCTCTCTCTCTCTCTCTCTCTCTCGCTCTCTCTCTCTCTCTCTCTCTCGCTCTCTCTCTCTCTCTCTCTCTCGCTCTCTCTCTCTCTCTCTCTCTCGCTCTCTCTCTCTCTCTCTCTCTCGCTCTCTCTCTCTCTCTCTCTCTCGCTCTCTCTCTCTCTCTCTCTCTCGCTCTCTCTCTCTCTCTCTCTCTCGCTCTCTCTCTCTCTCTCTCTCTCGCTCTCTCTCTCTCTCTCTCTCTCGCTCTCTCTCTCTCTCTCTCTCTCGCTCTCTCTCTCTCTCTCTCTCTCGCTCTCTCTCTCTCTCTCTCTCTCGCTCTCTCTCTCTCTCTCTCTCTCGCTCTCTCTCTCTCTCTCTCTCTCGCTCTCTCTCTCTCTCTCTCTCTCGCTCTCTCTCTCTCTCTCTCTCTCGCTCTCTCTCTCTCTCTCTCTCTCGCTCTCTCTCTCTCTCTCTCTCTCGCTCTCTCTCTCTCTCTCTCTCTCGCTCTCTCTCTCTCTCTCTCTCTCGCTCTCTCTCTCTCTCTCTCTCTCGCTCTCTCTCTCTCTCTCTCTCTCGCTCTCTCTCTCTCTCTCTCTCTCGCTCTCTCTCTCTCTCTCTCTCTCGCTCTCTCTCTCTCTCTCTCTCTCGCTCTCTCTCTCTCTCTCTCTCTCGCTCTCTCTCTCTCTCTCTCTCTCGCTCTCTCTCTCTCTCTCTCTCTCGCTCTCTCTCTCTCTCTCTCTCTCGCTCTCTCTCTCTCTCTCTCTCTCGCTCTCTCTCTCTCTCTCTCTCTCGCTCTCTCTCTCTCTCTCTCTCTCGCTCTCTCTCTCTCTCTCTCTCTCGCTCTCTCTCTCTCTCTCTCTCTCGCTCTCTCTCTCTCTCTCTCTCTCGCTCTCTCTCTCTCTCTCTCTCTCGCTCTCTCTCTCTCTCTCTCTCTCGCTCTCTCTCTCTCTCTCTCTCTCGCTCTCTCTCTCTCTCTCTCTCTCGCTCTCTCTCTCTCTCTCTCTCTCGCTCTCTCTCTCTCTCTCTCTCTCGCTCTCTCTCTCTCTCTCTCTCTCGCTCTCTCTCTCTCTCTCTCTCTCGCTCTCTCTCTCTCTCTCTCTCTCGCTCTCTCTCTCTCTCTCTCTCTCGCTCTCTCTCTCTCTCTCTCTCTCGCTCTCTCTCTCTCTCTCTCTCTCGCTCTCTCTCTCTCTCTCTCTCTCGCTCTCTCTCTCTCTCTCTCTCTCGCTCTCTCTCTCTCTCTCTCTCTCGCTCTCTCTCTCTCTCTCTCTCTCGCTCTCTCTCTCTCTCTCTCTCTCGCTCTCTCTCTCTCTCTCTCTCTCGCTCTCTCTCTCTCTCTCTCTCTCGCTCTCTCTCTCTCTCTCTCTCTCGCTCTCTCTCTCTCTCTCTCTCTCGCTCTCTCTCTCTCTCTCTCTCTCGCTCTCTCTCTCTCTCTCTCTCTCGCTCTCTCTCTCTCTCTCTCTCTCGCTCTCTCTCTCTCTCTCTCTCTCGCTCTCTCTCTCTCTCTCTCTCTCGCTCTCTCTCTCTCTCTCTCTCTCGCTCTCTCTCTCTCTCTCTCTCTCGCTCTCTCTCTCTCTCTCTCTCTCGCTCTCTCTCTCTCTCTCTCTCTCGCTCTCTCTCTCTCTCTCTCTCTCGCTCTCTCTCTCTCTCTCTCTCTCGCTCTCTCTCTCTCTCTCTCTCTCGCTCTCTCTCTCTCTCTCTCTCTCGCTCTCTCTCTCTCTCTCTCTCTCGCTCTCTCTCTCTCTCTCTCTCTCGCTCTCTCTCTCTCTCTCTCTCTCGCTCTCTCTCTCTCTCTCTCTCTCGCTCTCTCTCTCTCTCTCTCTCTCGCTCTCTCTCTCTCTCTCTCTCTCGCTCTCTCTCTCTCTCTCTCTCTCGCTCTCTCTCTCTCTCTCTCTCTCGCTCTCTCTCTCTCTCTCTCTCTCGCTCTCTCTCTCTCTCTCTCTCTCGCTCTCTCTCTCTCTCTCTCTCTCGCTCTCTCTCTCTCTCTCTCTCTCGCTCTCTCTCTCTCTCTCTCTCTCGCTCTCTCTCTCTCTCTCTCTCTCGCTCTCTCTCTCTCTCTCTCTCTCGCTCTCTCTCTCTCTCTCTCTCTCGCTCTCTCTCTCTCTCTCTCTCTCGCTCTCTCTCTCTCTCTCTCTCTCGCTCTCTCTCTCTCTCTCTCTCTCGCTCTCTCTCTCTCTCTCTCTCTCGCTCTCTCTCTCTCTCTCTCTCTCGCTCTCTCTCTCTCTCTCTCTCTCGCTCTCTCTCTCTCTCTCTCTCTCGCTCTCTCTCTCTCTCTCTCTCTCGCTCTCTCTCTCTCTCTCTCTCTCGCTCTCTCTCTCTCTCTCTCTCTCGCTCTCTCTCTCTCTCTCTCTCTCGCTCTCTCTCTCTCTCTCTCTCTCGCTCTCTCTCTCTCTCTCTCTCTCGCTCTCTCTCTCTCTCTCTCTCTCGCTCTCTCTCTCTCTCTCTCTCTCACACTCGCTCTCTCTCTCTCACACACACACACTCACACAGAGCCATGATGACAGCGAGAGAGTGTGTGTGTGTGTGTGGAATGACCCGAGCGTGATGAATCAGCACCGCGAGCCCTTTAAAACACGCGTCCCGCTTTAACGCGCGCGGCGGCGTCACGTCGCGTTCCCAGACAGACGACAAACACACATAGATTAACAAATTAATGTAATATTAACACAACTGCGTTATTATTGCTAGTATATACAACTAGTTAACTATAATGGAGAATGAGATATTCACAAGTATAAATAATTAAATAGTAATGCAATAAATAAACGAGAGCTGACGCATAATGTTGTGATGCTGCACAAATGAAACCAAAAAGTAAATCGCTGACATATTTCAAATTAGTTTGTTTTTTTAAATAGCCCACATACATTTTTTTGACAATTTAATTTTTGAATTAAATAATAATTAATACATTATTTTATTTTAACGCCGTTCTTCTGAATGTTATTCTACACTGAATGCCTCATGCTGAATGCATTTGCAAATGGTTCGTGTTCTGCACTAAAAAAAGAAACTGACACACTCTCTCTCTCTCTCTCACACACACACACACACACACACACACACACACACACACACACGCAGTGTCGCGCACACTCAGCAAAACAGACCTGAGCGACTCCGAGCGCAACTTCAGCGCGTTTGGAAACGCCGTGAAGAACGACGCACTCACCGGAGCAGCGGAGGACGGTGCCCGGTGCAACCGAAGAGAACCCGGCGGGAGTTTGTCGCTGTTGTCGGCGAATTTGTGCCCGTGTTGATCCTCTTTCTCTCGCGCTGAAGCCAGACGTCATATGATTTGCTTTGGTCACGTGGTTTCATTCATGAAGGCGCTACGCAACGCCAGCGCGACTCTTAAAGGAACAGGCGCACGCTGAGCGCGCAGACATGTAGCCTGCATTTGAATACAAAACACATTAAGCACAACATATTTACAAGTGCTACTGAAAATGCTACTTAAATGTTACTTTGTTTCTAAGGCAAAGCACGGCTGAGGATATCGGAGCCTGCTGTTGCTATGGTTACAAGAGCGCGTGTCTCCAGTATGCTGATAACTCACAACTATCAGCTTATTAAAATAACCAGCTTTCCCCGTTTACATGCACATCAGTCTCCTGACAACGCAAGTAAGCTGCGTTTACATGACTTCATTAATAAATCAGGTTATTTCCCTGTAGTGACGTCAAAAAATAATCATTTGCGTATCTGACTCGGAGTATGGCTAGTCCATGCATTTGTTAAATTAAGCTTGCAGCATGTGGGGAAACTTACAGCTCCTATATTATCCTCTCTTGCAGTTATAAACGCAGCATTGTGACTGAACCACTTCTGCTGCGCGAGATGAAAACACATTTTTATCATTTTCCGAATCATGAAAACACATTTGTGACACATTTCCTATTTTCCAGACGTTTGCTCAGTCTAGATGCGCTTAAATCTGCACTAACGATGCGTTCCTGTCACGTATCACACATGCGCACTTCAATAAGCGGACAGAAAGCGGCTTATTGCGTTTACATGCCGTGCGAAATCGGAGTAAGAGGCAAAAAACTACCTGTGTCGACCGGTTTATGCTTACGCCGTTTATGACCTTACTCCGATAAAAGAAAACGGGTTACCGCGTTTACACGACCAAGTGCGTTTTCAGCTTATTAAGCATAATCGGCTTAAGAACGTGCGTTATAAACACACTCAGTATTTCCTAAAAATCCAAAATCCCCGCAGGAAAAACCTCTAATATGGCAAAAAAATATATAATCATACAAGAATTTTGAACCTGACTTTATCCAGTCTTCATATTAATATTCTGGAAATGAATGCAAATGACTGCATATTTCATGAGATAATGCATCATTTGCATATTTAAACAACCTTTCAGTAAACTTGTAACACAAAACAAGTTTGTAATCAATCAACTAAGGGATTATAGTGATATTTATTAGTTGAATGGAGTGTCTTGCCTTAAACACAAGAACATGAAACACAATCAGAACGTCACTACAGTGCTTTAAAACGAATTGAAATCGAAAAAGACAAACATGCGTATAGGGCTAAACCGGTCCGGGATGGAGATCTGAGGTGAAGCAGCATTGACCTGCATCAGAAGTGCATGGGTTGTTCACACTGGAGCCGTGGTCCGCAGGAGGAAGCTGACGTGATGATTCACTGCGGTTTAGACGAACCGTCAGAACCAGAGCCCATCTTCCTCTTTCTCTCCGCAGCCGCCAGCTGTACGGCAATGATAACATATATCCGTTCAAACACGCACTTCTCTGTTCACACTGCTGCCCAGCAGCTCTTTTCAGAGAACCTCAGAGCTGCGGGCAAGCTCCGACACAAATAAAGAGCTGAAATGCATCTGCTGCACGTAAGGTGGTTTTGAGTGAACATCAAGATGGATTTGTGGTATCTAATGGACACTTCCAGACAGCGCTCGGGAAAGACGGCTTAGATGTGTGATGATTCTGTGCCAGATGTCACAATAGTTTACCCAAAATATGTTGTTATTTCTTCTGAGCAACAAAACAGATGGACTGCGATAATGTCAGCAAAATGCTAAAATGGAACGTTCCTTTAACATTTCACATTAGCACAAAAACATTTGAAACATTTAAAAATCGATACATTTTGAAAACATTCAGATATAATGTTTCTGTAACTTAGTGTGAATATCAGCACAACCGTCTTAAAACATTTTTGTTAGCTGGAGTAGTAGGATGTTTGTCTAATGTTTTTTTAAATGTTGCGAAGTTCAGAGAACATTAAAAAATATAATTCCCATAATGATAAAAGCAAAAAGCTAAATTATAAAATGTAATGTTTCCTTAAGGTTTGCATTAACCACAAAAAATAGTAAATAAATAAACATTTGAAAAACGGAACGTACAAAAATAACATAGTAGCACAACATTCTCGCATTCTTTGGGGTTAGCTTTATACTAAATATTCGTTTTAAAACCTATATTTCATACAAGCTGTAATTTTCTGACCAACAAAAGCAGACGGGCTGTCAATCTCAAAAAAAGACAGAATAGCAACATAAAAGTAGTTTAACTTAGGAACGGACCACGATGCATGTCATTATTGTTACTTTCAGATGAACAATCCCGTTAAAACTACAAAAACTAATCTGAAGCAGTAAGAAACGGTTCATCAATGGGCAAAAGCGCTTTTGAAGAACTTGTTTGAGAACGGTGCAAACGGCTGATTGTGTTGGAGGAATATCATCAGAAAATGATGAGCGGCGTCCTGCGTGTTTCCAGAGGAATAACAGGAGCGTAAGATTCGTGACTTATCAGCGTTTGAGAGCGGTGGGCCGACCGAGGAAGAACCTCTGGAATAAAAGGAGGATTATGGAACTCTTTAGTGCCTCCTCGACTTCCAATCAGACACAAATAAACAGCATCCGTCAGAAACACAAACACAAGAGCAGCTCTGGAACTAATCCTGCTGTCTCTGCCCGTGAAGACATCGTCCTGAAGAGACACACTGAGGAACAGAAATCAACTCGAACTCCGAAACGTTGTAACAATGAAAATGCCTGTGTTGTAATTGAAGGAAGTATCAGGAATCTGCTCCGGTCAGACTCAGACACTTCAACTTTAATAGACTTAAGAGGAAATAAAGAGCGGAAGGCTTTCATGAGGACGGCAACTTAATCTAAATTTTGATGCTTAAAACGAAAATTCTGTTATTAATTTTTGGGTGAACTATCCCTCTAACAAACATTCTTCCAGTGACATCAAGGGAATGTTTGTTATCTGGTCTTTAATAATGTTTTCAAAACTTTAGCACAAAAGCATCATTTCTACATCATTCATGGAACGTATTTTTCCTGAAAGGTTTTAGTTGGATGTTCGTCTAACGTTTTTTAAATGTTATCACCTGTTTTAGAACAATTAGAAAACACTCAAAAGTAACATTTGCGTTTGCAAAATGATACATTTAAAAAAAATGTTAAATACACACTCAAAGAACATTCATAAATACCGTTCCCTTAATGTTTGCAAAGTTATACAATGGAATGTTTCTTTAACAGTTGCATAACCTTTCTTAGTAACATTCAGATATAACTTAATGGGAACATTAGCAAAACACTCTTAGAAGGTATTTTGTTATCTGTGATTCTACAGTATTGTTCAGGCAGATCTTCATGTGTTTGCGCTGCTGGTTCTCCGAGTTTGTGTCTCCCCTGCATGACCTTTGACCCGTAGGTCAGAGCAGCTTCAGAAGTGACCCTGACGCTTCTAAAACTGGTGTGTCTTCAGAGTGACACGCGCTCCTCTCCATGCCAGCGGAGCTGAGAAACATCTACGCAATGCAGCTCTAGAAATAGCCTGAGCCTCCAGCGTGCCTCACATCAGCCCGACTGACTCAGAGCTGCAGGTCCAGAATTCACCAGAACTGCATGCACAACATTCACACAACTACAGCTGTATGCGAGAAAATTATTAAGACTTATAATACATTTTAATAATGCTCTATTTTTCCTTTTTACTGTTTTTTGTATTGCTTATGCATATTTTTAACATGAAGCACTTGTGTACGAAATATGCTAAAAAAAAAAAACTAAACACCACTGCACTGATATTAAATTGTTGTGCATGGTTGTCAAGAGCGTTGCTAGGGTGTTTTGAATTGTTGCCAGGGCATTACTAGGGTGTTTTGAGCTGTTGCTAGGGCATTGCTATACAGTGTTTGTGTTGTTGCCAGAGCATTACTAGGGTGTTTTGAGTTGTTGCGAGGGCGTTGCTATACAGTGTTTGTGTTGTAGCCAGGGCATTACTAGGGTGTTTTGAATTGTTGCTAGGGCGTTGCTATACAGTGTGTGTGTTGTTGCCAAGGCATTACTAGGGTGCTGTGAGTTGTTGCCAGGGTGTTGCTACACGTTGTATTGAGTTGCTACCAGGGCATTGCTATCCGGTGTTTTGAGATGTTGCCAGGGCGTTGCTATACTGTGTTTGTGTTGTTGGCAGGGCATTACTAGGGTGTTTTGAGCTGTTGCTAGGGCATTGCTATACAGTGTTTGTGTTGTTGCCAGAGCATTACTAGGGTGTTTTGAGTTGTTGCGAGGGCGTTGCTATACAGTGTTTGTGTTGTAGCCAGGGCATTACTAGGGTGTTTTGAATTGTTGCTAGGGCGTTGCTATACAGTGTGTGTGTTGTTGCCAAGGCATTACTAGGGTGCTGTGAGTTGTTGCCAGGGTGTTGCTACACGTTGTATTGAGTTGCTACCAGGGCATTGCTATCCGGTGTTTTGAGATGTTGCCAGGGCGTTGCTATACTGTGTTTGTGTTGTTGGCAGGGCATTACTAGGGTGTTTTGAGCTGTTGCTAGGGCATTGCTATACAGTGTTTGTGTTGTTGCCAGAGCATTACTAGGGTATTTTGAGTTGTTGCTAGGGCGTTGCTATACAGTGTTTGTGTTGTTGCCAGGGCATTACTAGGGTGTTTTGAGTTGTTGCGAGGGCGTTGCTATACAGTGTTTGTGTTGTTGCCAGGGCATTACTAGGGTGTTTTGAGTTGTTGCTAGGGCATTGCTATACAGTGTTTGTGTTGTTGCCAAGGCATTACTAGGGTGTTTTGAGTTGTTGCCAGGGTGTTGCTACACGTTGTTTTGAGTTGCTACCAGGGCATTGCTATACGGTGTTTTGAGATGTTGCCAGGGAGTTGCTATACTGTGTTTTGAGTTGTTGTGGCAGCAGCAATATACAGTAAATACATCAATAAATCCACTGCTTGTCTTCTGAGGCTGTGACTCTAAACAGTGTTCTGTGCTCGTCTGTGCAGCCAAACACAGAACAGTTAGCATGTTTTGCTCAAACTTTCATCATGGCATTAGAATATAAACGCAATGTGCAAAGTTTCACGTTAAATGGTTTCCCATAGAAAACCATTAAAAGGAAAACACTGAACCATTAAGCGGATTGCGTTCATATTCCGGCCTCATCTGCTTGCCTAGGTAAACTATGCATATAATATAGAGAATATTACGGTTTTAAATATATTAAGGCACTTTAAGTGTTTTTACATTTTGTTGCACCGTTTAATGATTGAAATATTGCCGTGGGTGCTTAATATGGATTGCAAATGGCCAAAGCTTGGCTTTTATTCTTTTGAGAGGTGATCTAAATATTTGCGGCTGTGAAACAGATGGAAAAGTGACAGGCTTGTGCTGCAGATCTATGGATGTTTTGCCCTCCAGGTCTTCAAGCCGGTCACGTGACTGAAAGCTATAGGGTGTTTGTGTTGGTACCAGGATGTTGCTATGTTGTTAAGATGTTGCCAGTGCATTGCTATAGGGTTGCTAGGGTCAAGAGTCACATTTTAAAACATTGCCATGCAGTTGCTAAGGTGTCTGTTTTTAGCATTTCTAAAACTTACCTGTGGGATTTCTTCACATGTTTTATGGGTCAGCAGGTGAAAATGGTGCATCTAATCAAGTGCTATCTTTCAGTATTATAACTAGACTCACTAAAAACTGAACAGTTCAATGAATGAAATCCTTTCGCAATCACATGGAGAAACAGTTTACTGTAAAGCACAAGGAACAAGCGACTACTGAGAAAACTTGCACAATGCTGGTGGTTTCAGAGTTCAGCACCTGAAGGATGGCGTGACGCTGTGTTTGTTCTCCTGCATAGTTGAGTAATGGCTTTCAAAGAAAAACCTTCAGTTAATTTGCTTAAAGAAACATTAATTATTTATAGTTTGCTCCCCCTTTAATTACACGTCTGGAACAAACGCAACAATGTTCTCGCTCATCAGGAACACAGTTCATCAATGAAGCCGACGGAAATAAAACCACAAGCGCAAGCAAAAACAGCTTTTCTTTAACTGTCAGCACCGTTTATGCAGTTTTCATATTCTGCAATAGAAATACACAGAACAGACAAACAGAAAGATGCTTCACGTCTGATAATCGGCTTACAAAACACTTTGGCTGTTTGACATTCATTATTTTCTCCAGAATTTTAAAAAGAACCACCAATAAATATATAAGTGTACAGGTCTGCGATATATCCTGATAAAATGTTTCAGAAAGAACTTACAGGTAAGGTATTCAAAAGAAATCAACAGAATAAATCCAATTTAAAGAGCAAAAAAGCAAAATAAATGTTGTTGCCAGGGCGTTGCTATGGGGTTTTGGGTGTTGTTAGGGCTGTAGGGTGATTTGAGTTGTTGCCAGGTGTTGTTAAAGGCTGTTTTGAATTGTTGCCAGGACATTTCTATATGGTGTTTTGAGTTGTTGCAAAGGAGGTGCTATAGGGTTGCTATGGGGTTTTGAGTTGTTGTCAGGCTGTTGCTATATGGTTGCCAGGGCGTTGCAATAAGGTGTTTTGAGTTGTTGCCAGGCCATTTCTATAGGTGGTATTGCGTTGTTGCCAAGGCGTAGCTATAGGTATAGGGGTTTTGAGTTGTTGCCCTGGCGTTGCTATAGGGGTTTTGAGTTGTTGCCAGGGCGTTGCTATAGGGTGTGGTGAGTTGTTGCAAGGGCGTTGCTATAGGGTGTGGCGAGTTGTTGCCAGTGCGTTGCTATAAGGGTTTTGAGTTGTTGCCAAGGCTTTGCTATATAAGGTGTTTTGAGTTGTTGCCAGGGCGTTGCTATAGGGTGTGGCGAGTTGTCGCCAGTGCGTTGCTATAAGGGTTTTGAGTTGGTGCAAGGGCGTTGCTATCGGGTGTGGCGAGTTGTTGCACGTGGGTTGCTATTCGGGTTTTGAGTTGTTGCCAGGCCTTGCTATAGGGGTTTTTAGTTATTGCCAGGGCATTGCTATAGGGTGTGGTGAGTTGTTGCCAGGGCGTTGCTATAAGGTGTTTAGAGGTGTTGCCAGGGCGTTGCTATAAGGTGTTTAGAGGTGTTGCCAGGGCGTTGCTATAAGGTGTTTAGAGGTGTTGCCAGGGCGTTGCTATAAGGTGTTTAGAGGTGTTGCCAGGGCGTTGCTATAAGGTGTTTAGAGGTGTTGCCAGGGCGTTGCTATAAGGTGTTTAGAGGTGTTGCCAGGGCGTTGCTATAAGGTGTTTAGAGGTGTTGCCAGGGCGTTGCTATAAGGTGTTTAGAGGTGTTGCCAGGGCGTTGCTATAAGGTGTTTAGAGGTGTTGCCAGGGCGTTGCTATAAGGTGTTTAGAGGTGTTGCCAGGGCGTTGCTATAAGGTGTTTAGAGGTGTTGCCAGGGCGTTGCTATAAGGTGTTTAGAGGTGTTGCCAGGGCGTTGCTATAAGGTGTTTAGAGGTGTTGCCAGGGCGTTGCTATAAGGTGTTTAGAGGTGTTGCCAGGGCGTTGCTATAAGGTGTTTAGAGGTGTTGCCAGGGCGTTGCTATAAGGTGTTTAGAGGTGTTGCCAGGGCGTTGCTATAAGGTGTTTAGAGGTGTTGCCAGGGCGTTGCTATAAGGTGTTTAGAGGTGTTGCCAGGGCGTTGCTATAAGGTGTTTAGAGGTGTTGCCAGGGCGTTGCTATAAGGTGTTTAGAGGTGTTGCCAGGGCGTTGCTATAAGGTGTTTAGAGGTGTTGCCAGGGCGTTGCTATAAGGTGTTTAGAGGTGTTGCCAGGGCGTTGCTATAAGGTGTTTAGAGGTGTTGCCAGGGCGTTGCTATAAGGTGTTTAGAGGTGTTGCCAGGGCGTTGCTATAAGGTGTTTAGAGGTGTTGCCAGGGCGTTGCTATAAGGTGTTTAGAGGTGTTGCCAGGGCGTTGCTATAAGGTGTTTAGAGGTGTTGCCAGGGCGTTGCTATAAGGTGTTTAGAGGTGTTGCCAGGGCGTTGCTATAAGGTGTTTAGAGGTGTTGCCAGGGCGTTGCTATAAGGTGTTTAGAGGTGTTGCCAGGGCGTTGCTATAAGGTGTTTAGAGGTGTTGCCAGGGCGTTGCTATAAGGTGTTTAGAGGTGTTGCCAGGGCGTTGCTATAAGGTGTTTAGAGGTGTTGCCAGGGCGTTGCTATAAGGTGTTTAGAGGTGTTGCCAGGGCGTTGCTATAAGGTGTTTAGAGGTGTTGCCAGGGCGTTGCTATAAGGTGTTTAGAGGTGTTGCCAGGGCGTTGCTATAAGGTGTTTAGAGGTGTTGCCAGGGCGTTGCTATAAGGTGTTTAGAGGTGTTGCCAGGGCGTTGCTATAAGGTGTTTAGAGGTGTTGCCAGGGCGTTGCTATAAGGTGTTCTGATATCTTGTTAACCAAAACAAAATCAACAAGTCTGACAGTTCATGTATGCAAAATGTGTGTCATGTGTCCAGTTTAATCCTAGAACAAAGTGACCATTTACATAAAAACATGTTTGGAAACTATTTACATTATTCCCTTTGAATTGTCATGGACTTTATAGATATGAAGGTGCAAATAATAATGTTAATAACACTCTTTATGACTTGTGTTTCCTGGTGTAATACTGTACTAGTGTAACAGGAGGAGCTCTGTCAGCACAAGCACAGACCCATAATGCATTTCAGTCTGAATGTGCATGTGTGTGTGTGTGTGGATGGACGGCACAGTTCTTGTATTGTCCTCTGTGTGTGTGTGTGTGTGTGTGTGTGTGTGTGTGTGTGTGTGTGTGTGTTCACTTCTTGCCGCCGCTCCTGTTGTTGAACAGGTTCACTCTGCTCTTGGTGGCGACTGACGTGGATGAGATGCCCGGCTGCTGCAGCACTTTATCCAGCGTCGTCTTCTTGATGGCAGTGGGCGAGATCGTCTCCTGATCGGCCAGAAACTGTAGCTCCCTGTGAGGAGGAACACAGGAGGGTGAGTGACTAACAACAGGGAAAGAACCGACAAAGGGGCGTCTTTCTACCTTATTTAGCACTAAAAGGTGCATATCATTAAATAAAGAGAACATGTTACTATTCTAAAGTACTAATATGCACACTTTATGTTCACTTTGCATTTCATTTCAAGTTTCTGTGTTTATCTGACCATAGTTTTTAATCAAAGGTCTTTACTAAACCTACCAAAATACACATTATAACTTGACAGAAATATATTACTATTGCACCGAAGAATGTACTTCTCAAATAATAATAATTATTATTATTATAAAATAAAACATTTCTTAGGGCCCTATTACTGTAAAAAGCGTAATCAGTTATAAAACTGGTAAAGTTTTACAAAATTCAATTGATTTGGCATGCTTTTCGATTGTTAAAATTGAATTAAACCATTCAAATGGATTCCAGAAAAAATAAAATAAAATAAAAAATAAACAGAATTTGGTAAAAAAATAAAACCGATTTCAGAGATTTAGAAATGTGATAAACTGTTGTTAAACTGTATACATTTCATATTTTCAACGCATTAGACATGATGCTTTTTTGATTACTAAAAATTTCATTTAACCATTAAAACTGAATCCACAAACATAAGTGGAAAAAACATAATTTGGTAAAAAATAAAATGGATTTCATAAGGCACTAGAAATTTAATTGTTGCTCAAAAATGTAACTAATTGTTGTTAAACTGTGCAAGTTTCATAATTTTAATTAATTAGACATGCTTTTGATTACTAAATAAATTGGTTTAACCATTAATTCAACCAAACTAAATCCAGAAAAATGTAAATGGGGGTAAAAAAAAACAATTTTAAGGCTTTACAGACTGCTGTACCCCTAAAGGTAAATTATTTGCAATTGTTTTCTGACAGTAAACAGCATGAAAGTAATTGAACACTTTTTAAAATTGAAAAAATAATGAACAAACATGCATAATCCATAAGGCCATCAGCTGTTGTTCAGCATTAACTTATTAGGTTTACATTGAAATTTTATGAATGCTTACATTTTTTTATAATCTGTCACTAAATGTTTGTATCTCGGGGATACGTCGCCCTTTTAGGGGAACAAATCAAGATATAAAACATACATATATGGACCCCGAGATTTTCTGGCTTGTGTTCTAGAAAATCAAATCTTTTTGTAATCCTGACTAAATGCATATCGTTGGAAAAGTCTGACAGTAAAGTTTCCATATTTGGTAACCGTTTTGTAATAGAAGGGATACTGTGACAGAAATGGATTGATTTGAGACAGAAAACCGCATCAGAATAATTCACTAGAGTTTGGGTGTAACCCAGAGGCTATTTTTGGTATAGCGCCCAAACAAAATCTCACAGGAACCACAATTTTTGAGATATCAACTTCAAATTTGGAACATAACTTGGTTAGGCATGTGACTTTATAGCAATTTTAGAGTGCAACATTTATATAAAATAAAAACTACATTATCTTTAGTGTAAACCTAAACTTCCATAACTTTTTTTATACTTTTTTTTTTCTTCAAATGCTTTCACTTCTTGCGTGTCTTCTTTAAAAAGAGACCAACGTTAGGTCTGTATTCCAAAGTATTCAGGAATTACAACCATGCTGTAACAAGCATTGATATACAAGTGTTCTGTTTTCAGTGAATTTATACCAACAAAGGAGCGACGTATCCCGGGCGATACAAACATTACAATCAAATATGTGACCCTGGAGCACAAAACCAGTCATAAGGGTCAATTTTTAGAAATTGAGATGTATGCATCATCTGAAAGCTGAATAAATAAGCTTTCCATTGATGTATGGTTTGTTAGGATCGGACAATATTTGAAAATCTGGAATCTGAGGGTGCAAAAACATCTAAATATTGAGAAAATCATCTTTAAAGTTGTTCAAATGAAGTTCTTAGCAATGCATATTACTAATCAAACATTAAGTTTTGATATATTTACGGTAGGACATTTACTAAATATCTTCATAGAACATGATCTTTACTTAATATCCTAATGATTTTTGGCATAAAAGAGAAATGTATAATTGTGACCCATACAATGTATTGTTGGCTATTGCTACAAATATCCCCCAGCGACTTAACACTGCTTTTGTGCTGCAGGGACACGTATAAGAGTCAAGTTTAGAAAAAAAAAAAATCACGAGTCCCAATAAGTTGGAAAATAGCAATAAATTAAATTAATCTGATGTCTCTTTATGGTTTGCCCTCTTTAGGGTAAAGCAGCTGAGGTCACCTGGTCCGGATGCAGGAGGCCTCCACGGCGTTGATGAGGAGACTCCGGAAGCCTCCGCTCTCCAGAAAGTGCAGTGCGTGGATGGTAGCGCCACCTGGTGAGCAGACGTTGTCCTTCAGCTGTCCCGGGTGCTGCTCCGAGTCCAGAAGCATCTTAGCTGCTCCCTAAGACAGAATAAAGAGCACGCTACAAACATGCACCGCACTGGTGATGGACACAGTGCACAAAGAGAGCGTACACTTCTGTAATAAATAGGGATGTGACCATATCAAAATTTCACGATGCGATAATATCACGATATGAAGCTCACGATACGATATTTAACAACAAAAAAGAGAAAAGAATTGGGAAAGAGATTTTTTTTTTTTTACATTTTAAAGTTAAATTATTCTATCTAATGCACTTTGAGAGTTCAGAATGAAGAGCTGCGACCCATGTTTGAGAAAACTTAAATCAGAAGAAAGTCAGTGAATTGGCTTGTAGCTGAACTTTAAAGGAGACTCCCCCCTCTTTATTTGTGATCTACTGTCTCAGTCTAAATTACACTCACACTGCTGTTTTAGGAAGATAAACTAATTATTATAATAATAATAATAACAGAAATAGCCATATATTGTGAAACAGATGCACTGTAAAATAAATGCAAATGAATGTCTCATAGCTATATTATTTGAGCTTTACACTACAGTAGAGAAATAACAATACTTCTTTCCTAGTTTCTACACTTGAGAGAGATCTTGTGAATCTGGCCTGTGTTTAAACCGCTAGCTGTCAGCGATTCATGCTGCACTTTAAGCTTTTATTTAGAAGGAAACTCCAGCTTCAGTGAAAACAGGATTACAAAAACACGTCTCGCTACAAATCTAGAGAAACGCTGTCATCATCTGCCGTGAAAATAAAGCATAACTGGTGTCTGCTGCGTTCCCAAACGCGCGCTAAACTCACAGCAGGTGAAATAAAGGAGTGGACTGCATTCATTCAGTGTGAACGAGTCGCTCTGAGACGCAGAAAACACCGGATCACGAGCCGATCGTCTGAACCAAGTGTGTGCTTCACTTTGAAACAGACTTGATGAAGAGATGAAGCATATTGTGCTTTCGGTTCGAGTTCGTTTGAGATACTGTGCCGAAGCAGAATGACCCAAAACACTACTTTAAACACCTTTTATGTTACAATAAGAAGTTTAAGAATGTGTGTAATGTTTGCATCATGCACTGCATGAGAGCCGGAGTCATGTGACGTGAAGTACCAATAAAGCTTGAGCTCCCAGCCTGACCGCCAGTCGCCGTGGCAACCCCATCTTCACCCCGCCGTCAGCCAGAGCATCAAGAGCCGTAAACGCCTGACAAACACATGTGCTTTACATCATCTCTAGACACACAGTTATTGTTGGTTTATTTTAAACACCATGTCTGGAGCAGGGCTACTTTCATATTGGAAAAAAAAACTTTTTAACAGACATTTAAGATGAATACTGATTAGGATTAATAATATTTTTAAAATACATCCATTAAATGTTAAACTACCAGTCAAAACTTTGGAATTAAGATGTCATGTTTATGTCTCTTCTGCTCACCAAGGCCGCATTTATTTGATCAAAAATATGTTAAAAATAGTGAAATATTATTGTAATGTAAAACAGCTGTTTTCTCTGTGAATATGTGTTAAACTGTAATGTATTTCTGTGATGCGCAGCTGTATTTTCAGCAGCATTACTCCAGTCTTCAGTGTCACATGATCTTCAGAAATCAGTATAATATGCTGACCTGCTGCTCGAGAAACATTTCTGATTATTATCAATGTTGAACACAGTTGTGCATTAATAATATTTCACAATTTTTTACATTTTTTATCAAATAAATGCAGCCTTGGTGAGCAGAAGAGACTTCCTTCTAAACATTTGATTTATTCCACTCTTTTGAGCTGTAGTTGATCTACATTCAAATCAGTGCAGTATGTAGTTGCAGTGGTTTCTGGGATAAACGCTCACGTAAGCAGGTCCGCTGCCGCTGAGGCCTGTCACGGCGTCGATCAGATCCTCCTCCACTTCGGTGCAGAAGCCCACGCTGGCCATCAGCTGCTCCAGGAGCTTCCCGTCCTCCACCTCGGCGTGAGTTCCTGTGGCGTAAACCGTCGCTCCCTCGCGCACCACCACCGGCGTGTTCGTCATGCAGCGCATCACTTTAGGAGCCGCGCGGTACTGGAGCAGCTTCTGCACACACACACACACACACACACACACACACACACACACACACAGACGTGTGATTATTCATCTGCATTCATGACTATTTATTTAAAAACAAAAAAACTATGGATTAATACAAATGACAAAAAACAACAAAATTACTAAAATGTTCACTTAAAGGGTTAGTTCACCCAAAAATGAAAATGATGTTGTGTTTTACTCACCCCCGAGGCATCCTAGGTGTTACAAGCTCTTGGTGCATAAAGAAGATCTGTAAAGTTGCAAAGACTAAAGTCTCAAATCCAAAGAGATATTCTTTATAAAAGTTCAGTCAGCCACACCTACCTAAAACGCCTCATTCTAACACGCCCCCACATGTCTACATCACTATGTGGGAAGATTTGCATAACACCGCCCAAATGTTCACGCAAAGAAAGAAG
>JADLZM010037200.1:395787-408621 GCA_018148995.1 Sinocyclocheilus maitianheensis
CGTTTTCATTTAAAGGATTTGCCACTGATGATTCAAACATGAGTTTTGGACAGTGTAGAGTAGCACTTGTTGTTTGTCATTTCTCCGATCACAAATGCAGACATGGTTTTATGTTTACGCGGCGCGATGCAACGCAACACAACGTGTAAAAAGACAGTATAAGTCATTATAATCAGTAATTATGTCCCCACAGGAGCAAAAGAAGCAAAGTTTCCTTACTTTAGCAAAGGAAAACCAGTCTCCTCTTGGCTTATATCCAAATCCTCCGACATTCTTCTTTACAAATCCTCGTTTTGTGCTTCTAATTAGTGACCGTTGTTTTGTTTTGATCTCTCCGCTGCGCTTCCACGCTCGTCACTTCTGAGCGGCGCATGCGCAGCGCTGAACTCATACGTCATGCTCCCGGAGCTGCTTCTGTGTACAACAGTGAGCGCAAGCTACATTAAAGTGATTATTACGTTTTGAATATGGATATTTTTCTTACAAAAACGCATCGATTCGCTACAGGAGGCCTTTGTTCACCCCCCGGAGCCGTGTGAGACACTTTTTATTATGGATGGGCGCTTTTTATTTAACTTCTTTTGGACTGAAGCATGCAACACCCGCTGAGTGGCATTAAACAGCTTGAAAGATCAAAGACAATTTTTAATATAACTCTGACTGGATTCGTCTGAAAGAAGAAAGTCATATACACCTAGGATGCCTCGGGGGTGAGTTTAACGCAGCCTAATTTTCATTTCTGGGTGAATTAACCCTTTAAGTTATGAAAGCCGAAAATATATAAAAAAAAACAATTCAGAATATTAACCAAAACTAAAATAGCATCTCAATGATCTTAAAACACTGCATGAGAAATGCTGCCTTCACAACTAGCTGAAATAAACTGAGTTTAGGTACAAAAATAACCTTAAAAAAAAAAAGTTAGAAAAAAGGGAAGTATTTAATTTAAAATTTATTAGTAACTATAATTTTAACTAATTTTAAAGTGAAAACATGAAATACAAAACTATTAAAACTATTAAAAAGTAAATATAAAATATAAAAAAATATAAAAATGCAAACAAACAGAACAATACTTTACAACCTCAGAGCTCATGACATGCCGGTCTTGATAGTTTCCTTCTTTACAGTTAAAAACCTCTATGGAAACAAACAAATGTGATTTCTACTTCCAGAACCCTGCTGTTGAGCTTCAGAACTCCATGCAAAACAATCATGGTGATGAAGAAACTGCATTTAGTCAGACGGAGAAAATAAGAGAGACGATCAAAACAGAGAGTGCAGAGAACAGAAGCTGAACGAGCAGCGGTCAATACACACCGACTGATAGAAAATCACAGCATATAATAGTTTCCTTCGGGATTCATAGCTTCGTCCAACAATACAGAGGAAAAAACGCTTATGTGTTTGATAAAAGAGAAAAATGCATAACCTGAGGGAGAGACGAGCTTCAGCATAATTAATGAGATGGAATGCGTGTTATGCGAGGTTACACACACAGTAGCACTGCATCAGTGTCTCAGCAATGGATGCTCTGCAGTGAATGGGTGCCGTCAGAATGAGAGTCCAAACAGCTGATAAAAACATCACAATAATCCACAGCACTCCAGTCCATCAGTTAACATCTGGAGAAGACAAAAGCTGAAACTAATCCAGCATTCAGATGCTTTTAACTAAAATACATAGAGTCTATAATCCATAATAACTCTTCCTCCAGTGAGTCAGTGTTCTGCTGTGAATCAGGAGAGAAATCTGCACAGATCAAGCAGCGTTTAAACAGCTCGAAACTAATATGTGGCTGGATTCTGATGTGAGAGACAACAGCAGATGCACCTTTTCACCGGAGGAAGAGTTATTATGGATTATGCACTCATAGTTAAAAACTTCAGCTTTTGTCTTCTCCAGATGTTCACTGATGGACTGGAGTGCTGTGGATTATTGTGATGTTTTTATCAGACTCTCATTCTGACGGCACCCATTCACTGCAGAGCATCCATTGCTGAGACACTGATGCAGTAACTAATGTTTATTTTTGCATGAACTATTCCTTTAAACCCACAGGTGTGTAGAGAACTAAACGAGTTGTTAATAGCGTCATCAACAGCACTCAGTGCATTAGTAAAGCAATCGTGTTTCGCACCTTCTCAATGGAGCTGATAGTGACTCCAGCGGCGCAGGAGACGATCAAGTGACGGTCCTCGATATCTGGACCGATTTCATCCAGAACGAATGGGATGATGTGCGGTTTGACGGCCAGAAACAGAACGTCGCTCTTGTGTGCCGCTTCTTTGTTGCTCGTAGTGAAACTGATGCCCATTTTCTGAGAAAGCATCGAGGAAGAGAAGGAACTTGTTACAGACCCTTCTTGGGCCGACATCACAATTACGTCACAGCGCTAGCTGGAGGCAAAACAAAGAGAAAACTGGAGGCGGCCAATTCAAACCAGCACAGATTCGGCCAAATAAGGAGCTTAAAATATGAGAAACCTAACTTAAAATATATTTAAAGTGAGAAGGGTACATAAAAAGCATGCATTTTAAGGTTAGACTTTACATTTTAATGGTAAATCCACTATTGTATTGTTCTACAGTCTATACACAGCATTAAGTTCAATTACATAAGAAGTAACTGTAATTAAATTACAGATAAAATAAGAGTAATCCCTTACTTTACTTTTTCAAGGGAAAAGTAATTAAATCACAGTAACCAATTACTTAGTAACTAGTCGCACCCAACACTGGTTACATTATACATTCATCTTCAAATAATATATCCATCACATTAAATGTTTAACTTGTTTTGTATTTTGGCCCAGTTCACTCATGTAGCTGTAAAATAGTTGCGTGCTGAAACTGAAATCTTCATGACTAGACAGACACGGGTGAGTTTCTCTTTACTCGACACTCGAGCTAATCCTGTCAGATCGTGAGCGTGTTGGTCGGCCAATCTGGTTTCGTCCGTTATAAAGTTAATCTTTTCAAATAACAATCGTGGTCCCGGACAGAGAGTGACCGTACATGTGCAGGTCAAATTGGATTTTCTCCAGTCATTGTTAAAAAAACAAGCTAACAAACTTCATAGCTAGAATTAGTGAAGCGGTTGGGAATCTTTCTTCCTCCACAGAAAAACCTCACAATGTTTACTGACAGAAAAAGGGTCTGTGCTATAAACAGCAGACGGCTCAACACACACTCACACTCTCACACTCTCACACGCTCACAGTCTCACGCTCACAGTCTCACGCGCACAGTCTCACGCTCACAGTCTCCCGCTCACAGTCTCACGCTCACACGCTCACCGTCTCACGCTCACAGTCTCACGCGCACAGTCTCACGCTCACAGTCTCCCGCTCACAGTCTCACGCTCACACGCTCACCGTCTCACGCTCACAGTCTCACGCGCACAGTCTCACGCTCACAGTCTCCCGCTCACAGTCTCACGCTCACACGCTCACCGTCTCACGCTCACAGTCTCACGCGCACAGTCTCACGCTCACAGTCTCCCGCTCACAGTCTCACGCTCACACGCTCACCGTCTCACGCTCACAGTCTCACGCGCACAGTCTCACGCTCACAGTCTCCCGCTCACAGTCTCACGCTCACACGCTCACCGTCTCACGCTCACAGTCTCACGCGCACAGTCTCACGCTCACAGTCTCCCGCTCACAGTCTCACGCTCACACGCTCACCGTCTCACGCTCACAGTCTCACGCGCACAGTCTCACGCTCACAGTCTCCCGCTCACAGTCTCACGCTCACACGCTCACCGTCTCACGCTCACAGTCTCACGCGCACAGTCTCACGCTCACAGTCTCCCGCTCACAGTCTCACGCTCACACGCTCACCGTCTCACGCTCACAGTCTCACGCGCACAGTCTCACGCTCACAGTCTCCCGCTCACAGTCTCACGCTCACACGCTCACCGTCTCACGCTCACAGTCTCACGCGCACAGTCTCACGCTCACAGTCTCCCGCTCACAGTCTCACGCTCACACGCTCACCGTCTCACGCTCACAGTCTCACGCGCACAGTCTCACGCTCACAGTCTCCCGCTCACAGTCTCACGCTCACACGCTCACCGTCTCACGCTCACAGTCTCACGCGCACAGTCTCACGCTCACAGTCTCCCGCTCACAGTCTCACGCTCACACGCTCACCGTCTCACGCTCACAGTCTCACGCGCACAGTCTCACGCTCACAGTCTCCCGCTCACAGTCTCACGCTCACACGCTCACCGTCTCACGCTCACAGTCTCACGCGCACAGTCTCACGCTCACAGTCTCCCGCTCACAGTCTCACGCTCACACGCTCACCGTCTCACGCTCACAGTCTCACGCGCACAGTCTCACGCTCACAGTCTCCCGCTCACAGTCTCACGCTCACACGCTCACCGTCTCACGCTCACAGTCTCACGCGCACAGTCTCACGCTCACAGTCTCCCGCTCACAGTCTCACGCTCACACGCTCACCGTCTCACGCTCACAGTCTCACGCGCACAGTCTCACGCTCACAGTCTCCCGCTCACAGTCTCACGCTCACACGCTCACCGTCTCACGCTCACAGTCTCACGCGCACAGTCTCACGCTCACAGTCTCCCGCTCACAGTCTCACGCTCACACGCTCACCGTCTCACGCTCACAGTCTCACGCGCACAGTCTCACGCTCACAGTCTCCCGCTCACAGTCTCACGCTCACACGCTCACCGTCTCACGCTCACAGTCTCACGCGCACAGTCTCACGCTCACAGTCTCCCGCTCACAGTCTCACGCTCACACGCTCACCGTCTCACGCTCACAGTCTCACGCGCACAGTCTCACGCTCACAGTCTCCCGCTCACAGTCTCACGCTCACACGCTCACCGTCTCACGCTCACAGTCTCACGCGCACAGTCTCACGCTCACAGTCTCCCGCTCACAGTCTCACGCTCACACGCTCACCGTCTCACGCTCACAGTCTCACGCGCACAGTCTCACGCTCACAGTCTCCCGCTCACAGTCTCACGCTCACACGCTCACCGTCTCACGCTCACAGTCTCACGCGCACAGTCTCACGCTCACAGTCTCCCGCTCACAGTCTCACGCTCACACGCTCACCGTCTCACGCTCACAGTCTCACGCGCACAGTCTCACGCTCACAGTCTCCCGCTCACAGTCTCACGCTCACACGCTCACCGTCTCACGCTCACAGTCTCACGCGCACAGTCTCACGCTCACAGTCTCCCGCTCACAGTCTCACGCTCACACGCTCACCGTCTCACGCTCACAGTCTCACGCGCACAGTCTCACGCTCACAGTCTCCCGCTCACAGTCTCACGCTCACACGCTCACCGTCTCACGCTCACAGTCTCACGCGCACAGTCTCACGCTCACAGTCTCCCGCTCACAGTCTCACGCTCACACGCTCACCGTCTCACGCTCACAGTCTCACGCGCACAGTCTCACGCTCACAGTCTCCCGCTCACAGTCTCACGCTCACACGCTCACCGTCTCACGCTCACAGTCTCACGCGCACAGTCTCACGCTCACAGTCTCCCGCTCACAGTCTCACGCTCACACGCTCACCGTCTCACGCTCACAGTCTCACGCGCACAGTCTCACGCTCACAGTCTCCCGCTCACAGTCTCACGCTCACACAGTCTCACAGGCTCACACTCTCACAGTCTCACACTCTCACTCACAGAGTTCAGGTTTACACACCCGTAGGCTGGAGACTGTCGGCAGATCTGTGTCCGGTGAACTTGCTGTAATTCTGTTCGCAGCAATTACACCTGAAAAACAGACAAATGAGGATGAAATATGAGCTTTGGACAGATTCAGAAACCAAAAACAATAGCAAGACGTGGAATAAATACAACGATGTCACATTAATTGTATGGTTTGTTATTTTAGGAGCTTGACAGACGTGGACACTGTGAACTGTTGAACTGCATGAATCACAGAACTACAACACACACTGCTGGTCAAAATATATGCTCTTCTGCTCAGCAAGGCTGCATTTATTTAATCAAAAATACTTAAAAATAGTGGAATATTATTATAATGTAAAACAGCTGTTTTCTGTGTGAATCTCTGTTAAACTGTAATGTATTTCTGTGATGTGCAGCTGTATTTTCAGCATCATTACTCCATTCTTCAGTGTCACATGATCTTCAGAAATCAGTATAATATGCTGATCTGCTGCTCGAGAAACATTTCTGATTATTATCAATGTTGAAAACAGTCGTGCCGCACAATATTTTTGTGGAAACTGCTACATTTTAGTTTTCAGGATTCACAGATGAACAGAAAGTTCAAAAGAAGAGCATTTATTTGAAATAGAAATCTTTTGTGACATTATAGATGTCTTTGTCACTTTTGATCAATTTAATGCGTCCTAGATGAATAAAAACATTTAAAAAAAATTTTTTTTTAAGATGACTAGACTTTCGCGTTAATATTATGGTTTCCACAAAAATATGAGAATGAATATTATATTGATTTCTGAAGATCATGTGACACTGAAGACTGGAGTAATGATGCTGAAAATACAGCTGTGCATCACAGACATACATTACAGTTTAACACATATTCACATAGAAAACAATTTTTACAGTATTTTTGATTAAATAAATGCAGCCTTGCTGAGCAGAAGAGACTTCTTTCAAGCTTTTGGCCAGTAGTGTATGTAAACACAATTCTGATCAGTCGTGAGACTAAAGTTCATTAGTGTTAGAGTATGGTCATCTTGACCCGGTTCTGACCCGCCGCTGTGAAGCCCTTGACCAGGGCATGTGCCAGCTGACCCGCTCCGATGAAGCCCACACTCATCCTGATGATAACCACACACCTGACAAAACACGAGCACAAGAAAATATTAATTACAAAATATATATATATATATATACATACATATATATCACACACTTCATCCAAAGCAACTTAAACTTATTCAGTTCATGCATTCACTGGAAGTCTAAACCATGACCTTGGCATTGACAGTGCCCTGATGTATTCTTAAAACAGAATCTGTGTCATTATAAAGCTGGAGGAGAATTTTAAAAGTTACAATATGTCTGCAACATCAACTGCACTTAAAGTTGTTACATTGTAGCATCGATTACATATTATTTGCTACATTGCAACATCAAGACCATTTGTAAAATGTGTTTATTTCATTGTACATCAACTACAGTAATACTGTTATTATATACACAAAGAAATGCATTCTAAAAATGTTGTTATTGTTAGTATAATCAGTGCATGTGAATAATGCTTCCTAATGCTGCAGCCTAGCCTGATACATCATTATCATGATTCATCTCAGGAAACTGAACATTTTCTCACCTCCGCCGAGACTCACGGTGAACGGAAGATTCGGTTCGGTGTTCTAGTTTATCAAACTGTAAAAACACTAATTGATGTCAACGTGGCTTCCTTCCCTCCATGTGCAGCGGACAGCGCTCTGACTGACGCGCGAACGGACCAATGAGAGACGAGATGCTGGGGCGTCAAACCAATCAGCGCAGTATATGCAGCGAGGGCGGGGTTTGCAACGGAGCGCTCTTATTGCATCAGTTCCTGTAGACAAAAAGGATGAGTGTGAGTGTGTGTGTGTGTGTGTGTGAGAGAGAGTGTGTGTGTGGAGTGTGTGTGTGAGAGAGAGTGTGTGTGTGGAGTGTGTGTGTGAGAGAGAGTGTGTGTGTGGAGTGTGTGTGTGAGAGAGAGTGTGTGTGTGGAGTGTGTGTGTGAGAGAGAGTGTGTGTGTGGAGTGTGTGTGTGAGAGAGAGTGTGTGTGTGGAGTGTGTGTGTGAGAGAGAGTGTGTGTGTGGAGTGTGTGTGTGAGAGAGAGTGTGTGTGTGGAGTGTGTGTGTGAGAGAGAGTGTGTGTGTGGAGTGTGTGTGTGAGAGAGAGTGTGTGTGTGGAGTGTGTGTGTGAGAGAGAGTGTGTGTGTGGAGTGTGTGTGTGAGAGAGAGTGTGTGTGTGGAGTGTGTGTGTGAGAGAGAGTGTGTGTGTGGAGTGTGTGTGTGAGAGAGAGTGTGTGTGTGGAGTGTGTGTGTGAGAGAGAGTGTGTGTGTGGAGTGTGTGTGTGAGAGAGAGTGTGTGTGTGGAGTGTGTGTGTGAGAGAGAGTGTGTGTGTGGAGTGTGTGTGTGAGAGAGAGTGTGTGTGTGGAGTGTGTGTGTGAGAGAGAGTGTGTGTGTGGAGTGTGTGTGTGAGAGAGAGTGTGTGTGTGGAGTGTGTGTGTGAGAGAGAGTGTGTGTGTGGAGTGTGTGTGTGAGAGAGAGTGTGTGTGTGGAGTGTGTGTGTGAGAGAGAGTGTGTGTGTGGAGTGTGTGTGTGAGAGAGAGTGTGTGTGTGGAGTGTGTGTGTGAGAGAGAGTGTGTGTGTGGAGTGTGTGTGTGAGAGAGAGTGTGTGTGTGGAGTGTGTGTGTGAGAGAGAGTGTGTGTGTGGAGTGTGTGTGTGAGAGAGAGTGTGTGTGTGGAGTGTGTGTGTGAGAGAGAGTGTGTGTGTGGAGTGTGTGTGTGAGAGAGAGTGTGTGTGTGTGTGTGTATAGACACGTCACACAACACTGATAGTTTGCATGCATGTACAAGTTAACTGTTAAAAAAACAATAAAATCCTTCCTACAAATTACCGTTACCATAATATTTGTAAATTTACAGCAGTTTAAGTAACATTGTCACTTAAACAAAGAGAGAAATATTGTTCAGAACCATTTATTAAACTAACAGAGGTTGCAATAAATGTTATTTCAAGTATTAATTTTAATTTATAAATGCACTGTATAAAACCAAATGTTTTGCATTACAAAAACAACAGAATTATTTAAATCCTTTTTTAAATTTCATTTTTTGATCAACTTGTAAAGATTGCAAAGCACAATTTGCTATAATTTGAACTCAAAATAAGACTAGATTAGATCTTACTGGAACCAGGTTTGTTTTTGTTAACTAAAATGAAAACTATTAAAAAACATTTTTGGTAATTGAAATGAACTTGAAGCAGAATAAAATATAAATATTAGATTCAATGAAACTAAATTAAATAAGCTTACGCTGAAGCACTAAAATGACTAGCTGAAATAACTAAAACTAAATAGAACTAACCCTGAAATAAAAATAAATTTAACCTAAATAGAATTATATATATATATATTTTTTTTTAATTTTTAAAAGCTACGAAACAGGATTCTATTAGGATTGGTACAAAATTATGATTGAAATTCCATTAGCATTCCTTTAGGATTTTTTGTCACTCCAGTTACACATGAAAATCAGAGTTCATTGAGTGTCTGTCTGTGATACAGCAGCGCTGGACCCCAGATGATGCTTCAGGTCAGAGGTCAGAGGTCATGCCCAGACTGCATCCCTCAGCACAGACGCTCTCCGTGCGGATCAGATCCACCATCAGCTTAAGATGGATTATCAAAGAACCCCAAGTATATGTTTATCCAAAGTCTGGAGAGCATACTTGAAATTCCCTTTCTCATGAATTATATATCAAAAAGATTCAGGGGTTTTTTGTCCACCATTTACATACAAAAGTCTCAGTATAGTGATTGAAGAACATGACTATTAACCCCGTAAAGCCTGACATATTAAATAATATTTTTTAAATATTTAGACAAAATATCATAAAAAGTGTAGAGTAGCCAATCATATTTGATCATCAGGTTTTTATGCCTCATATAGTCTGATATAATGAGAATATGGAGGAAAAAACAGCTGAATTTTATTCAGAGACTCGAACTGAGCAGAAATATGACTTGGGTGCAGATGCTGATATTTCTGATGAAATTCTGCTGCTTGTAAATCAAT
Organism: Sinocyclocheilus maitianheensis; assembly: GCA_018148995.1. Lineage (NCBI taxonomy): Eukaryota > Metazoa > Chordata > Actinopteri > Cypriniformes > Cyprinidae > Sinocyclocheilus > Sinocyclocheilus maitianheensis. The sequence goes on from JADLZM010037200.1 coordinate 405,581, forward strand.
GAGATCTTTCTAACAGTGCAGCAGATACTGACATAAAATGCTCTAAATATCAGTCGTCTCTATATCTGCAGTAATGTGTCTCAGTGAGATGAGAGTGAAATGCTCCAAACATATAATGCAGTGATTGAGAGCTGAAGAAATAAAGGCTCCTCAGAAGATGTGAGATGTTCTGGAGGCTTGTGAAGATCATTCCTCCGCTGAGGAACAGTGAAAGTAAAGCTTCTGGAAACAAACGCTCCTCAAAAGATCCTGAGGATCAGATTTGAGACTCTAAAACATGATTGATGGAGAATCAAGTAAAGCTGAGCTGCTTCAGTGCAGTAAGTGTTCATCTGGAGATATTACTGCAGTTATTCTGACGCTTACTTGATCAAAATCTGTCAAGATCTGACACGAGAAGCTCCAGCTGAAGCTGAACGCTTGTACAAGTACACTAAAAGAGCTTTTACTGGATAAAACACTCAATCAGAGACAGAAGACAGATTGTGTGCAACAGTTAAATTTGATCATGTCAGTTATTTAGAAGCCGTAGATATTTGTGTATTAAATACGGCTTAGTTAAAACACCATTTATTGGTTTCATGTAAATGTTCTCAGAAAAAGGTTCTCTCAAAGTTATGAACAAACATTCTTCCAGCAACAGAACGTTTGTTCAGTTCGTCTTTTCCCAAAACGTTACCACAAAATGTTTTATGAAGCATTTTAGTTGGATGTTCCTCTAACTTTTTTAAACCTTAATAAAAGTTACACTTTTCAGATTTGTTTGAACAACACTCAAAAGTAACATTCCCAGAATGTTCGCAAAATTATAAAATGGAATGTTCCTTTAAAGGTTTCTTTCATGTTCACATATAACCAAAATATATATATATATATATATATATTCAGAGAACATATAAAAAAAATAACATTTTCATAACTTAACAGGAAGCTCGCCTGTCCACTCGATCATATGCTTTTGGTATAGTTCATATCGGAGCATGTTTTAATCATCATGTGCTTGTGTGTTAGTGAGCAGCTGAGGGAGAATGTGTCTGAATAGTGTTCATGCCTGTGTGCTAAATATACAGACAGCTGCTGTCTCACTCATCTGTCCAGCGTTCATTCCGCCATTTTCACCGTCTGTCTGCCATTGAGCGAGCGCCTCACCTCAGGCCGAAACGCCGGAAACATTCGCGCTTCTTGACAGAAAGTTCGAGCGAGCCAAACTTCGCCCGTCTTCCTCTTTTAATAAGTTAATTAAAGTCCCGCGGCGTGGGCACAATATGCCTCTCTGTGCCCGCCGGAGCGTACCGACACTCATTGGCTTTCTCTCTCAAATCCCCTCAGATTTATTAAAAATACCCAACTACATGAATCAGTTCTGTCTGAAAAGGAATCCAGGCGAAGCGCGGACGACGATTTCTGTCACTGTGATTAGACAGAGACGGATGCCAAATCCACAGATTGACGTTTTTTCTTAAGGGGCTCATTTGGCACGGAAAGAGAGAGAGAGAGAGAGAAAGAGAGAGAGAGAGAAGGCACCCACACACAGCGTTCCCGTGCTTTCTTTATTCCACTTGTATCGCAAAAACTAAAATTACCGCCGGATTAAAGGCTTTCACACAAAGGAGGCGTCAGGTCCCTGATAGCATGCATCACAGAGATGTCTATTTGTGACCCTGGACCACAAAACCAGTCATAAGGGTCAATTATACAAATAATATCTGAAAGCTGAATAAATAGCTTTCCATTGATGTATGGTTTGTTAGGATAGCACAATATTTGGCTGAGATACAACTATTTGAAAATCTGGAATCTGAGGGTGCAAAAAAATCTAAATATTGAGAAAATCATCTTTAAAGTTGTTCAAATGAAGTTCTTAGCAATGCATATTACTAATCAAACATTACGTTTTGATATATTTACAATAGGAAATTTACAAAATATCTTCATGGAACATGATCTTTACTTAATATCCTAATGATTTTTGGCATAAAAGAGAAATGTATAATTGTGACCCATACAATGTATTGTTGGCTATTGCTACAAATATACCCCAATGTAAGATGTCAGTTTTACATACATTCTAAATCATAAACATCTTAAAGACATCTAATGGATGTTTATTTGACATCTGATAGGATGCAAGTGAGCAAACACATCTTCCAGATGTAAATGCAGACGTCTGATAGACATCTCCGTGATGTACGTGTGCTATCAGGGGAAGCTCGTAGGTGATGTGAAGGTCTTACGAGGGACTCTCTGATGTCTGCAGAAACGAGACGAATACTAATGAACCCGACCGCACAGGTCTGTTATTGAAAAGCAGCCCGCGTTCAGGTGTGTTCGGATCAACAACGCCTCTAATTAATTAAAAGATGAGCGCTTAATGACTTTTTAATTAATATTGATTCATTCAACTTGACTGGCATGTCAAAAAATATGCATGAGGGGATCATCACAATAAAGCACAAGGAGGCGCCCTGAAAATTTGTTTGGCTGCATCCAAAATCGCATATTTTTACCGTATTTTTTACGGTATTAATTTTTTTTTTGAATGTGCGAGACTTTCTGTGTCATTCGATTATGGTGTAGAAGCCCATTTCCAACACTGAATTAAAAAAAATGTAAAAATTAAATTGCGTTTTGTCTTTAAATCTCACAATTCAGAGAAAAAAAGAATTGCGAGAAGAAAATTCACAGTTACCTTTTTAATTTGAATTCCATGAAACGGAGAAACAGAATTGTGAAATGTAAACTTCTAATATCTTGCAGTTCTATTACTTTTTCTCAGAATTGTGAGTTTATGTCGTCGTTTTAACTTATTTTCTCAGAATTGCGAGTTTATATCTTGTAGTTTTAACTATTTTTCTCAGAATTGCGAGATAATATCTTGTAGTTTTAACTATTTTTCTCAGAATTGCGAGATAATATCTTGTAGTTTTAACTATTTTTCTCAGAATTGCAAGATAATGTCTTTTAGTTTTAATTATTTTTCTCAGAATTGCGAGAGAATGTCTTGTAGTGTTAACAATTTTTCTCAGAATTGCGAGTTTATA
>JADLZM010037200.1:421926-451819 GCA_018148995.1 Sinocyclocheilus maitianheensis
CACTCACTCTCTCTCTCTCTCACTCACACACACACTCACTCACTCACTCACTCACTCACACACTCACACACACACACACTCTCTCTCACTCACACACACACCCACACACTCTCTCTCACACACACACACACACACAGACACACACACTCACATACACACACACACACAGACACACACACATACACACAAACACACACACACACACACACACACACACACACAGACACTCACACTCACACACGTCTGAAAAAGAGCTGCAAACGTCCAGCAGAGGGCCACAAACAGCCACCAAAATCCATCAGAAGAACCTCAAACTCAATCAAGGCTACTCATTGGCAACTAGCTAAAATAAAATAATAAAGCTTACATTTAAAAATATAGATTTCAGGTAATGTTTATTTCAAGTAATTTTTTTTGTTATGGCTTTAGTTTACAATAATAGCCCTTGTATGGTGTATGGTAATGAATTATTCATAAGACAAACACAAAGCAATGAGAGTCTATCATTTTGACAAATCACACACTTCAACTAACTGTATATACAGTATATATACACAAATACAGTTAGGTCCATATTTGGACACAGACACAATTTTCATAATTTCGCCTCTGTATGCCACCAGAATAGAATTAAAATGAAACAATGAAATTGAAGTGCAGACTTTAAGCTTTGAATAAAAATATAACATAAAATGCTTAGGAATTACAACCATTTTTATTTCATCTTATTTCAGTCAGCTGCCATGGCAACATTTTTTCATTTTAATCTAATATTTGTATTTTATTTTATTTCACTGAATGAAAATGGTGAATAATAGTTTGAGTTAACAGTAATAAAGCTGAAGTGTATTTTCAGTGCAGTGTGCCGGATGAGGATGAGGATGAGGATGAAGTGTTTAGTAGTTAGTAGGTTAAACACGAGCGCAGCTGGACGTCATTAACCCGGTCAACAGCTAGTTAAGAGACCAAGCTCTGGACACTGAAGTTCCTTCAGACGCCGGGAACCATCACTTCAAAGCATCCTCCTAAAGACGTCCATTCAAAAACTAAACGTGACCTCAGGGTCATTTTTATTTTAGTAATTTTGTTATGCATTTTTTCCCCCAATTTGTATTATTTTGTTTTGTCTTTTTAATGCATCTACATAGAATTTTTATTTCAGAATTCAACCAGGAATATTGATGTCAGAAATAAAGAGAAGAACTCAATTGGCAATTATCATCGTGTGTTTAATTGATGCAGGTTTGCATGAATTACTGTCAAACTATTGATCTACTGATGGAGCATCCGAACGCTCTCGTCCTCCTGCGCCGATCAAACCTCACTTCTTACCTGAAAAAACACAAGAAAAAACAACAACAACAGGAGTCAAAAAGAGGAAAATCTAATTTTTTTTTCAATACATATTTCCTATATTAAACTATGATAGCCTGTTTAGACTACGGGATAGAAAAATAAAAAAAATGATTGCAACTTATCACATAATTCAGATTTTTTTTTCACAAGGTATAAAGTCAGAATTTAAATATAAAGTCAGAATTGCATAATATAGTCAAACCTGGAAAATATAAAGTCAGAATTTGGATATAAAATCAGAATTGCAAGATATAACGACCGAATTGGAAAATATAAAGCTAGAATTTTTAAATAAAGTCATAATTGTGAGGTATAAAGTCAGAATTTCAAAATAACATCAGAATTTCAATAAAAAGTCAGAATTGTGAGACAGTCAGAATTTTCAAAATACAAATTCGAAATTTCTAAATAATTTCACAATTGAGATATAAACTCAGAACTGTGAGATATAAAGTCAGAATTTTGAAATATAAAGGCAGAATTTCAAAAATGAACTCAGAATTGTGAAATATAAATTCTGAACTTTTAAATAAAATTCAGAATTGCAAGATCTAAACTCAGAATTTCAGAATATTAAGACAAAATTGCGATAAAAATATGAATAGATTCATTATTTTAAATTGTATTAATATTTCACAATATTACTGTTTTTTTAATCAAATAAATGCAGCCTTGTTGAGCAAAAACATTAGAATTAGGAATGCACGGTATTGGCTTTTTACCGATATCCCGGTATTTTTCAACTCATTTTGGCTAATAGCCGATACTGATATATTATGTTTGGGAACAACACCAAGTCTCTCCTGTGCGGAAATTATAAACAATTTTTTTTTTAGTTTTGGTTAGTTTTGAACAAAAACTTATTTGTTAGAATTAAATAAACAATAATGAAGACATCATTTTTCATATCGGGGCAATGCCGATATTTACATTTTAAGCCATTATCAGCCGATTCTGATATCGTTCCGATAATATCCCTAATTAGATTATCTCACGACTCTAGACGTATGAACACTAGTGTCAGTGCGCTTTCTAGTGGCGTTTGTCTGAAATCAAACATATGAAATATGAAATCGGCAATAAACTCTTGAACACACCTGGCAGTTTGAGCCATTAGGGCACGAATTGTGAAATATCAATTCTGAACTTTTAAATAAAACGAAATTCAGAATTGCAAGATCTAAAGTTAGAATTTCAGAATATTAAGTCAAAATTGTGATAAAAATATGAATAAATTAATTATTTTAAATTGTATTAATATTTCACAATATTATTGTTTTTTAATCAAATAAATGCAGCCTTGTTGAGCAAAAACATTAGAATTAGGGATGTACGGTATTGTATTTTTTCCAACTCATTTTGGCCGATAGCCGATACCGATATATTATGTTTGGGAACAACACCAAGTCTCTCCTGTGCGGAAATTATAAACAAATTATTTTTTAGTTTTGGTTAGTTTAAAAAAAACAAACGTATTTGTTAGAATTAAATAAACAATAATGAAGACATAACTTTTCATATCGGGGCGATGCCGATATATTACATCAAACATATGAAATATGAAACTCTTGAACACACCTGGCAGTTTGAGCCATTTGGGCACTTTGCCGGTGTCGGTCTTCAGCGGTCTGACCGCCGGCGTCTGAGCATCACAGCCGTCCTCCGTCGCCCCCCGCTGGCCGGAGGAGTCACATGACTCGGGAGCAGGCAGTGGGTCGTCTTCAGAGACAGGCGGAGGAGTACGCGGTATACAGCTGGACACAGGAACAGGAAGTGTTTAGTGGAGATCAGTGCGTCTCCCTGACCCCTTTCATGCGACTGACTGAGGTCAGAGGTCATGACCTCCTGAGAGGCTGCGGTTCTTACAGGCTTCCTGCATCAGTGTAATGTTTGAGACGAGAGATAAACATTCAGATCTATGAGCATTACCCATATAACCACAGTTTCCTCCAATTTACCAGTTATTCCTTCACACTGCAAAACCCGTTGATATAACTAGTGTGAAATAACTAGAACTAAATCTGGAATTTAATAAAAAAAACATTATACACACACACACACACTCACTCTCTCTCTCTCACACACACACACACGCACACACACTCACACACACACACTCACTCACTCTCTCTCTCACACACACACACACGCACACACACTCACACACACACACTCACTCACTCTCTCTCTCACACACACACACACGCACACACACTCACACACACACACTCACTCACTCTCTCTCTCACACACACACACACGCACACACACTCACACACACACACTCACTCACTCTCTCTCTCACACACACACACACGCACACACACTCACACACACACACTCACTCACTCTCTCTCTCACACACACACACACGCACACACACTCACACACACACACTCACTCACTCTCTCTCTCACACACACACACACGCACACACACTCACACACACACACTCACTCACTCTCTCTCTCACACACACACACACGCACACACACTCACACACACACACTCACTCACTCTCTCTCTCACACACACACACACGCACACACACTCACACACACACACTCACTCACTCTCTCTCTCACACACACACACACGCACACACACTCACACACACACACTCACTCACTCTCTCTCTCACACACACACACACGCACACACACTCACACACACACACTCACTCACTCTCTCTCTCACACACACACACACGCACACACACTCACACACACACACTCACTCACTCTCTCTCTCACACACACACACACGCACACACACTCACACACACACACTCACTCACTCTCTCTCTCACACACACACACACGCACACACACTCACACACACACACTCACTCACTCTCTCTCTCACACACACACACACGCACACACACTCACACACACACACTCACTCACTCTCTCTCTCACACACACACACACGCACACACACTCACACACACACACTCACTCACTCTCTCTCTCACACACACACACACGCACACACACTCACACACACACACTCACTCACTCTCTCTCTCACACACACACACACGCACACACACTCACACACACACACTCACTCACTCTCTCTCTCACACACACACACACGCACACACACTCACACACACACACTCACTCACTCTCTCTCTCACACACACACACACGCACACACACTCACACACACACACTCACTCACTCTCTCTCTCACACACACACACACGCACACACACTCACACACACACACTCACTCACTCTCTCTCTCACACACACACACACGCACACACACTCACACACACACACTCACTCACTCTCTCTCTCACACACACACACACGCACACACACTCACACACACACACTCACTCACTCTCTCTCTCACACACACACACACGCACACACACTCACACACACACACTCACTCACTCTCTCTCTCACACACACACACACACTCTCTCACACACACTCACTCACTCACACACATGTAATGATAAAAAAACAACAAAATTACTAAAACTTTAAATAAAACTGAAATGAAAATGGAGAATGTTTTACATTTATTTTGTATTTGATATATTTATATGAACTATATGAAATCAGTTTAAGTTGAAGAACTAAAATTACTACAACTTCAAATAAAGATAAATAAAAAGAAAAGACAAAAGCACATAAAAATGAAACAAACTGAAATTAAATAAACTGAAAATAAAAAAAATCTAAACCAAAATATGAAATATAAAATTCTATATGATATAAATTCTATATTAATAAAAGTAGTAAATAATTCTAAAATAACACTGGGTGTGACAGCATAACAATAAATGTAATATGACTAATAAGACTAGAAAAACTCATTTAAATCCAAATAAATAATTTAAAAAACAGTAACGTTCAATTAAGTATTTCACTACAAGCGTTGTGAACTACTGTAAATGCTCTATATATGCTCTCTGTCTGTCTATATATACTACCAGTCAAAATTTTTTAATAATTCTTTCCAGTAAAATCAATGAGACGCACTTACAAGTGAGAAAAATGTTCATGATGGTAGAACCATTGAACAACTGAAACTGCTGCAGTAACTGGTGTTTGGGTGGAAACTCTGGGTTAAACTTATGCAAGAGAACTGAGATCTATACAATGATAAACTCCGGACCTCTTCAGTACAGTGTGTTTTGTGTAGCGTGTGTGTGTCTCATATGAAGACATCACCGTGAGCTGCCGTGCCGATCCCAGCAGGAAAGCATCTGCTTTGATGTGTGTGTGTGTGTGTGTGATGAAGGAGAGCAGGAGACAGGTGTGTGTGTGTGTGTGTGTGCTGGAGGGGTTTCTAGGAAAGCGGCCACTATCTTTAGAGCGGATGTGAGAGGAAACAGCCGCTGGAATCTCACACCGGACGGAACCTCAAAGGAATTCCAGCAGGAGAGAAACACTCCTCCCAGGAAAAGAGTGAGTGCGTGTGTGTGTGTGTATGTGCATGTGTGTGTGTGGGTGTAAGTGTGACCGTGTGAGTGAGTGTGAGCGTGTGTTTGTGAGTGAGTGCGCATTAGTTTTTGCATGAGAGTGTGTGTGTGTGTGTGTGTGAGTGAGTGTGAGCATGAATACATGCATGTGTGAGCGTGTGAGTGAGTGTGTGTGTGTGTGTGTGCATGAGTGTGAGCTGTAGAGTGTATGAGTATGTGTCTGTGTGTTTATGAGTGAGTGTGAGCATGTGAGTGTGTGTGTGTGTGTTTATGAGTAAGTGTGAGCCTGTGAGTGCGTGTGAGCGTGTGCATGAGTGTGTGTGTGAGTGAGTGCGCATCAGTTTGTGCATGAGAGTGTGTGTGTGAGTGAGTGTGAGCACATGCATGTGTGTGCATGCGTCTGTGTAAGTGTGAGCGAGTAAATGAGTGTGTGTGTGCATGAGTGTGAGCATGTGAGTGAGTGTGAGTGTGAGTGAGTGTGTGTGTGCATGAGTAAGTGAGCGTGTGCTTGTGAGTATGCGTGCATGAGTGTGTGTGTGTGTGTGTGAGTGTGAGCGAGTGTAAGTTTATGAGCGTGAGTATGTGTGCATGAGCGTGTGTGTGACTGTGTGCATGAGAGTGTGTGCATGAGTGTGAGCATGTGAGTGTATGCTTGTGAGTATGCATGCATGAGTGTGTGTGAGTATTAGTGTGTGCATGAGTGTGAGCATGTGAGTGTATGCGTGTGAGTATGCATGCATGAGTGTGTGTGAGTATTAGTGTGTGCATGAGTGTGAGCATGTGAGTGCATGCAAGTTTGTGTGCATCAGTGTGTGTAAGTGGGAGCGTGTGACTGAGTGTGTGTGCATGAGTGTGTGCGTGTGAAAGTGTGTGTATAAGTGTGTGTGAATAAGTGTGAGTGTGTGCATGAGTGTGTGTGTGTGTGTCTGTGTGTGTGAGTGTACGAGAGTGAGAGTGTGTGAGGATGAACAAAAAGTGAAAAAACAGAACTTGACAAACATGACATGCAGCGGGTAAAATAAGTATTGAACACGTCAGCATTTTTCTCAGTAAATATATTTTTAAAGGTGCTGTTGACTTGAAATTTTCTCCAGATGTCGGTAACAACACAAGTAATCCATACATACAAAGAAAACAATACAAATAAGTTCAGAAATTAAGTTCTGTGTAACACAGTGGAAAAGTATTGAACGCATGAAGAAAGGGAGCTGCAAAAACACCCGAAAAGCCAAGACAGCAGCAGAAATCTATCAGTAATTAGAAAGCAATCCTGCCCCTCGTCAGTGGAGATTAATATGAGCTTCAGTCCCAACACCTACAGAACCAGGATGATGAAGATGAAGATTTGAAGACTCTGTGGAAGAATGGGCCAAAAGCACACCTGAGCAATGCATGCCACTAGTTTCTCCAGACAGCTGTCATCACCAACAAACACTTTTGTACAAAGTATTAAATACATTTCAGTAGCTCAATACTTTCCCTTTTATTACACAGAACTTAATTTCTGAACTTATTTGTATTGTTTTCTTTATATGTATGGAGTACTTGTGTTGTTACAGACATCTGGAGAACATTTCAAGTCAACAGCACCTTCAGAAATATATTTACTGAGAAAAATGCTGACGTGCTCAACACTTATTTTACCCGCTGCATGTCTTAGTGTTATCTTTATCTTTCCTTTCTTTCCCCATTTTAATTTAGTTTCTTGCATATATTCTTATAATATATATTTACATTTTTTTACCCTATTATTATTGATATTTGACAGTTCAATAAAAGGAAAAAGAGAAATACAGTGAAATATTCACCCTGCTATAAGTTCATCAGCCTGTAGGGTGGAGACACTGACGTCCAGAAGATCAGAGCGCAAGAAACCATCTGTGGAATCACACACACACACACACACACACACACACACACACACACAGGATATGATTACAGCTCACTTCCTGTCCTCTAGATTCCAGTGAATGAATGTGAGGAGCGTCAGAGGAATGACTGTCCTTCACACAGAAACAAACTTCACCAGAATAGACTCAGTAAGTGTGTGAGTGGAACAGAACGATCAGATGACCAGCAGGGCTCGACGCTCCCATTACCCAGAATGCACTGTGTGCTTCCAGTAAAGCAGATTAAATTGATGTCATTGGTTTGGACAGCAGATGAAAGAGATGTTAACAAACCTGTCCTCACGTCTGAGCCAAAGTACACGAGAGCAGCAGGGAAGAGACTCGCCTGAGAGAGAGAGACAGAACGATGAACACACACACACACACAGAGGTTAATGACTGTCGCCAGACTGTACTTTAACACATTCCTACTGAACAAATCTGCAAAAAATAGACATATAAATTTTTTTTTGTGGAAATCATGATTCTTTAAAGTGCCCCTATTATGGGTAATGAAAGGTTCATATTTTGGTTTTGGGAGTCCCCAACAATGCATGCACGCAAGGTCAAAAAACACTTTCATTTTCTTATAATATGCATTTATTTTTACCTTATTTGCTCAATGACTCCCAAACGATTCGCTCAATTAATTTTTCCAAACCCCTCCTTTGCGTGATGCTAATCTGCGATGATTGGTCTGATTAGTCTCATTTTCATTTCATCTGGCCTGTAATGCCTGATAAAGCAGCGTTTGTGAGCGCAGTGCTGTTTTGGGTACAGCGTTACCAGGGAAACCGCTATTTTTACGCAGCACCTAGTGGCAAAGAATGAATTAGCATTTTCATTCAGACCAATGCGAAATTCAAGTCCACTTCCGAGGGAACTTCGAACTGCGTCTTCTAGGGGTCGCTATGGGGAACGCCTTCAGCGTGACCGGTGTCTGTAGCATACATCTAAAAACGACAATAACATTGGCCGGCGACAGCCTATGACGTCATTACCCGGCACGACCACAGTATAAAAGGGCACCGGGATAACATGTCATCCTCTTCTTCATCTTCACGACTGTTTTGCTTGAAGCGTGTATTCCGGTAAGAGAACATATCTCTCCTCTTTAAACCATGGTGAGCACTAGTAAGGCGTTTAAGAAGTGTGTGAATCTGTGTCCTCGTTATTTGACACCTGATGATACACACGATCTTTGCATCTTTTGTTTGGGTGAAGAGCACACGCGCGATGTCCTCGAGAGGACAATCTGCATTCATTGTGAGCATTTTTCAATGATAAAGCTCTGCTCTTGTTTGTCCCTCTTTTTGAGGAAAGAGGGCGTACGCAGCAACAGGTCAGGCTGCAGCTGTTGGAAAACCTGGATAAAGGCCAGGGTTTATCCCCTGATGAGATGGCTGAGTTGCGTCGCACCACAGATCTCCATGCCACTAAGCAGACCTCCACTGCCATTGGCAGATTTATGGCGGCCATGGTGGTTACAGAGAGGCATCAGTGGGTGAACCTGGCGGATATCGGGACGAGAGAAAAGGGCTTTCTCCTTGATGTGCCAGTTTCCCCTTCTGAGCTTTTCGGCACTTCCGTCGAGACGGTGGTCGAGAAGTTTAAGGAGGCCAAGACACACTCGGCTGCCTTTAAATCCTTCATTCCACAAAGGTCCAGGTATGAGCCCAAACAACAGAGGTGTCCTGGCCCGTCTAGATCTAAGGGTCAGAGGCGGGCACAGAAGACTAGTGTCGCGAGTGAGTCAAAGGGTTATAGGCAAGATTTGAGGGAGGTGATCCAGACGAGGCGTTCTCAGCACTCTCGTTCAGACCAGGGTAAAACCTGAGCATCGTCTCACCTCCCTCCGAGAGTTTTTACATCTGCTCTCATCTTCCTCCCATTAATTCCCCTGAAGCCACCATCCCCTCCACCTGACCGAGGTTAGGTAGGAGCCTACTGCTCTTGCAATACAGCATCTCATGCTGGACCTATGATGTTTTGGTTAGTTTCTATGTCCCATAGAACTACCTACCGATGGTCCGGACCCAAGTGCTCTTCGGGCTTCGCATTTTTCGGAGTATAATGCTTCGTGATGTGCTCCCCCTGATGTCCTGGCTGGGTATTTGCTTCGAGAAGCTGCCCCAGCCAGGACACGCTACTCAGGTCTCCTGAGATTTGAGTCATCCTCTCAACCATCATGCACATTCTCTGAGCTAGAGCTCCTCTCGCTGAGGCGTTGAGTGGTCTAACACTCCTTAGTTCCACTCTGCAGTTCGATAGACGGTCAGGCCTGCGGGACCTCCCTGTCACACTGCCCTTATGGTCGAACCGGTGAATCGCCCCTCTGCGGAGTGGGCTTGAGTACACTACGTTCCCTGAGGTATGAGTGAGATGTGTTTCTGCGGAAACCCTTCCTGAGTGCTTCGGCTCTGAGGAGCAGTAGCTCTTCATGCATGAATGGGCTAATGGGTTTCGCTGTTTCTCAGGTTCTCTTCGGGTATGGTTAAATGGTACCCATGCTCTCTATTGAGATAAAGAGCATAAGACTGTGTTCAGCTGCATCAGTTGATGGTCTCTCTTTGGGCCCTGCTAGACTGCCCTTCTAATCTAGCTCTGCCTTCTGGTTGAGCTGAGAAATGCTCCCCTCCTTGCGAGGGTTACCTATGAGCCTATTGCTCCCAGTTTGTGCTTCGAGGGCCCTCCTCAGATTGAGAGCCGAGAGCGCTGCTCCTGAAAACTCCATATGCAACAATACTGAGTTGTTAGGCCCGACCTGTCGCTTCCTTGGTCAGTTGCCTCTATGCTGGGACCCTGTTGTTCCCTGTTAAAATGTGCGATCCCCTTTTAAGCTGGATCCCATTTCTGATGTACCAGTTGTGGTCAATCTGCTCCCCGGACATGGCCGTGCTCCCCTCACTGCGGGAGGGTCTTTATGAGCTCGCCGGTCCTGGGAAGATTATGTGAGTCCTTCTCTCTACCTGAGAGCTAGGTACTCTGCCCCTGGGCTATTGATCACTTCAGTTGAGCTGGGTTCCTCTCCCTTAGCTAAGGGTCGAGCCCTCTGCTCTTTGAGCTCTGTGACAGCAACATCAGGTAGTCTGGCCTCTTGCTGCCTCCCTGATTAGTTGCCCCTATTTGGTCGAGCCTAGCAGTGCTCCCCTCACTCCAGAGGGTTACCTTTGAGCATGCCGCTCCCAATTGAACGTCTGAGGCCTCCTCTCATCAGGTCCTACACTTTGCAGCTCCATTGAGCAGCAGCCTTAGGTTGTTAGGCCTCTCTCTGCCTCCCTGTTAGGCTGCTCTCTTTGTTGGTTGTGCTTAGCAGTGCTCCACCCTGAACTTTCTAAAATCCACATTGTGGTAAGCGTGCACGCTAGGCATTCTGCGCACTTTCTAAAATCCTGTATGGTAAGGCTTATGTGCTGTCAGCCTAGTTTCCTTTCTCAGAGTTGGTTAGGCCCCGGTTTTCACTTTAGGCTCCACTCAACCTATATATCCCTGTTGATATACATCTCTGAGCAGGGGGTTGCTACCAAAGATCTGTCGAGTCAGTTCTTTGAGCAAGCTCATTCAAAGCGGCAGTAGCCCCCTGGGTGACAGGCCAGGGTCTGGTCTTTAGACACCTGGCCGTATCCTGATTTTACAATCTCAAAAAAACTCATTCTGTATGATTTATAAGCATCTGTACCCATGGGGACCTCGATTTAGGTCCCCACGATGACACAAGTCCCTATGAGTCTGTGTGTATTCAGGGCCACCACCAGTGTAGAAAAACTTGTACACACACACAAACACACACTCTCCCTCTCTCTGTCACACACACACACACACACACTCTCTCTCTCTTTCACACACACACACACATATACACACTCACTCACACACACACACACTCTCTCTCTCTTTCACACACACACACACATATACACACTCACTCACACACACACACACTCTCTCTCTCTTTCACACACACACACACATATACACACTCACTCACACACACACACACTCTCTCTCTCTTTCACACACACACACACATATACACACTCACTCACACACACACACACTCTCTCTCTCTTTCACACACACACACACATATACACACTCACTCACACACACACACACTCTCTCTCTCTTTCACACACACACACACACACACACTCACACACACACACACACACACACAAAGTGGTCAGATTTTTCTCTGTCTCTATAATGGGCGTCTCTGTGCTGATTTCTATTCTTAGAGCTCTTTGAACAGAAAACAATGTGTTTGAAAGGGCCGAGGGGCATCTGTCCCCAGAGACACTATGTGTGTGTGTGTGTGTGTGTGTGTAAAACATCCTTTCCATTACATGACGGAAAGTGAGCGAGTAACACATCCTGTTTGTGCCCGTCCTGAAAGACCAACACACACACACACTCATGCACACAGACAGATTTGAGATCTGTGTGTGTTTATGGGTGAATCTCACAACAAATATCAAGACAAAAATGATGGCAGTTTACAGCTAGAGACTGAGACTCAATAAATGCATCTCATCTTGCTTTCAGGTTTAAACTAAAAGCATCAGTTTATACTAGGCCTGACCTTGACCCCTGACCTGACCTCTGGAGGGGGTTACCCCTACATCAGCCTCGTACAGCAGCAACGACTTCACATGCATTTACATTTCAGAAGATGTCAAACACACACACACACACACATACACACTAAACTCTCTCACACGCACACACACACACACACACACATACACACTAAACACTATCACACGCACACACACACACCCTAAACACTCTCTCACACACTCATAAACTCTCACACACAGTCGGTCTGACCTGGAACAGAGTGACATTCGGCTCGTCTAGAATGGTTTTGGGAGGCGCAACAACTAGAAAACAAAAAAACACTCTGATAAAACACACATCAGTGAGTGTGTGTGCGTGTTATTTACTCTCCTCTGTGTGTGCGTGCGTGTGCGTGTGCGTGTGCGTGTGCGTGTGCGTGTGCGTGTGCGTGTGCGTGTGCGTGTGCGTGTGCGTGTGCGTGTGCGTGTGCGTGTGCGTGTGCGTGTGCGTGTGCGTGTGCGTGTGCGTGTGCGTGTGCGTGTGCGTGTGCGTGTGCGTGTGCGTGTGCGTGTGCGTGTGCGTGTGCGTGTGCGTGTGCGTGTGCGTGTGCGTGTGCGTGTGCGTGTGCGTGTGCGTGTGCGTGTGCGTGTGCGTGTGCGTGTGCGTGTGTGTGTGTGAAACTCACACAGGTAAAACTGCATTTGTGGGTCCTGCAGGTGAGATTGGATAAAACTCCTCAGAGCAGCGACTGAAAAACAGAGAAACATCACGCTAACATCTGCAGTCTCATGTTAAGACACTATATATATACACATACACACACAACAAAATATAACACAAAAAAAGGAAAAATAAAAACAATATTTAATAAATATTTAGTTCTGTTACCTGTTTCTAGAGGTCTGAAGAAGCCCTGAAGAACGTGGCGGTCGGGAAACTGGACCCTCAGCGCCACCTGATGAACACAATGACGAATCAACCGCGTGAATCCAGTCACATGACCGATCACATGATCAGACTCACCTTCGGATACCTGTCCAACTTCTCCTTCATCTGAGACTCTCGCAGAGATTTAGTCACGAGAGGAGCTTCCTCCAGCGCCTTCCTAAAGCACACCGAGAAGATAGAATTAATCTGAATTACAGTCTGAACTCTACTCTGAACCAAGAGTGTAGGTTCGATTTTTATTCAATGTTCATCCGATCTCATTTTGTATCAAGTTAAAGAGGCTAAACTTTATCATTCAGCTGAACTCTGCTCGTGTGTTTCTAACACTTCGGCACTTTCATCAAATAAAATAATAAAATAGAAAATGTTTTATACAACTTAACATAAAAAATGAACAAAAATAAACAGATAAATAAATAAATAATTTTATACAACTAAACATACCACAATCTAAAGAAAAGAAGACATTTTTAATTAAAAATAAAATAAACCTAAACCATTTTATACAAATAAACAACAAAGAATCACTAAATAAATAAATGTAAAACATTTTTTACAACTAAACGTATCACCACAACAACAAAAAATAAAATAAAATATTTTATACTAACTAAAAAAAAAGATAATAAAATATAAAAATTAAATATAAACACTTTATACAGCTAAACAAAACACAGCATAAAGAAAAGAACACAAATCGTACAAAACAGAACATTTTTGCGTAGGATTTACTTCTCTCAGAAATTGCTTCAAAAATAATTTCGCTCAAAAACATACAAAATAATTACAAAGCGGCAAGTAACATCAAATTAAATGAGAATTTTTAAGTAGAAAGACTGAAATAGTATTTGAAATATCTGATTTATTTATAACATTGAAAAATGTTTTTATTCCACAGTGCATGATTATTTATGCATGTAAGACATAGAAGTTTTTGAATTTCCAAACGTTAAAAACACACACATGCTGCACTCGTTAAAAACTCATTAACCACCTCAGGCCGTCACTGAAGAGACAGACAGAGAGAGACAGTCTGTCTGCGTCTGCTGCGGGTTTTAATTAGATACGTCAGAACAGTAATTTAGTCTCGATAACTGATGCTCAGAAATGAAACTGTCTGAGGAGTCAGAGGGCAAAGGTCATGACATAGGATATTTACATGCTTCCCAGAAGACAAAATATAAACAATTTACACTGATCATTCTGATCAAAACTTTATTCTGGACAGTGTTATTTTAGCATCACTGTTGCCTTTCTATCATCTCTAACCAGTCTGCCCATTCTCCTCTGACCTCTGACATCAACAAGGCATTTTCGTGAACACAACTGCCGCTCACTGGATATTTTTTCTTTTTCGGACCATTCTCTGTAAACCCTAGAGATGGTTGTGCGTGAAAATCCCAGTAGATCAGCAGTTTTTGAAATACTCGGACCAGCCCGTCTGGCACCAACAACCATTCCACGTTCAAAGTCACTTAAATCCCCTTTCTTCCCCATTCTGATGCTCGCTTTGAACTTCAGCAAGTCGTCTTCACCACATCTAGATGCCTAAATGCATTGAATTGCTGCCATGTGATAGGCTGATTAGCAATTTGTGTTACCAAGCAATTGAACAGGTGTACCTAATAAAGTGGCCGGTGAGTGTATATATATACACACACACACACATATATATATATAGCTGCTCGCATAAAATTCAAGGCATTGATGTTTGCCTACAAAACTTCCACTGGCTCTGCACCCCTTTACCTAAATTCATTACTTCAGACTTATGTGCCTCTAAAAGCTTGCGTTCTGCAAGTGAGCTTTACTAAAAACACTAGCTTTTCTAATCTTTTTGTATTCTATCTATTTGTTTTCTTTTTATTTATTATACAATCAGGGCTTGACATTAACACACGCCAACCGGCCAAATGCGGGTAAAAATCAGCTGTGGCGGGTATATATATATATACTGTATAAGGCAAGGCAAGATTTTACGTTTAAGCTTTATATAGAATATTATACTTTATTTTATTTCAGCTTTACTTAAGTTGATGAAAATAATTTTAAATAGTTTTTATTAACAATAACAGCACTGTGACAGCAAGTGAACTGTGATTGGTCACTTCACATGTCAATCAAACGTGTGTTGTACGTTCTCACCTCTCGCTCTTCAGCTGCGCAAATCTCTTCCGAATGTCGTCAACGGTGACTTCGAAAAACTCGTCAGGAAGTTCTGCGTTGTCATGGCGACGGTCTCCGGAGTCCAGATGGAAGACCAGCGGCTCCCTGTCGACCGGCTGCACAAACACACACGATTCTCTGATTCATCAGGAGTCACTGATTCATCACAATTCACTGATTCACCACGATTCTCTGATTCATCACGAGTCACTGATTCATCACGATTCACTGATTCATCACGATTCACTGATTCATCACGAGTCACTGATTCATCACGAGTCACTGATTCATCACGATTCTCCGATTCATCACGAGTCACCGATTCATCAGGAGTCACCGATTCATCATGATTCACTGATTCATCATGACTCACTGATTCATCACGACTCACCGATTCATCAGGAGTCACCGATTCATCACGAGTCACTGATTCATCAGATGAATCAATATAACAGAACACGCAAGGAAAACAAAAGCATTTTTAAGTATTTTAGCTTTAACCCTAAGAATTAAAATAGCCCCCCCTACTGATTAACATATGATTTGCATACAGGTTGACAAGCACCAATGCAAATTGTGAAAACGGAAAATAAAAAATGAAAATTAAGTTAAATTGTCACTATTATTACACATTATTAACTCGCTTTGTAAACAATGTATCTATAATTTATTTTTCACTTTATTATATTGAAAGTCTTGCATTAAAACTGTAGAACCAATTCGACAGGGACGATGCACTTCCATCATGAAAATTAAATTAAAATAATTTAATATGATTTAAATTTTTGGCACATATTTTCAGGCTTTACTTTTTAATCATTTAAATAATTTATTTAAAATGAGCAGAAAACTATTATTAAATAAACTAACTGCACCTGAAACTCACAGCATTGTATATTTAATTTGTATCTTTTTTATTTGTCCGAATGTTTATCTGCATTTTTGTGCAACAACAAAGATAAAAAAGCAAAAATATATTGTTTGCAATATAAAGATGCATTATACTGTGATATATATCTATATCATTATCATGAAATAAATTCACTCATATTGCAAAATAAAGTTTTGGTCATATTGCCCAGCCTTAATATGAATTAATACATAAATAACTAACAAAAAAACAAAAAACTGCAAGGATCGGATGCATTGATGAAATATCATAAGAAAGAGAATGGCTATATAAGTGTGTTTTTACCTCCAGAAATTCGTCTGTTTTCTCTTCATCCCTCGTCACTTGTTTGGCACTGACTGATCGCTGAAACATGCAAGAAACATCCACAAACACTTCAGTCTGAGAGACAGCGAACACCAGACGACTACAAAATGCACCAGCTACGAAGAAACAAGCGTGTGTTGGTGTTTGTGTGATCGAATCTAAACACGGTGATGCATGCTTGAACTCAGACACAACAAAAACACAGCGTCTATTTCTCAGAGAAATCAACAACAGAGCAGATGAACACAAAACACGTGAGAAGATTTTCCATGAAAAAGACGTTTAAAAGTTTGGAATGATTAGGATTTTGTCTTCTGCTCGAGAAGGATGAATTTATTTGATCAAAAATAAAAACATTACAAATTATGAAATATTATTAGAATGTAAAACAGCTGTTTTCTATGTGAATGTGTGTTAAACTGTAATGTATTTCTGTGATGCGCAGCTGTATTTTCAGCATCATTACTCCAGTCTTCAGTGTCACATGATCTTCAGAAATCAGTATCATATGCTGATTATTAGAAACATTTCTGATTATTAGCAATGTTTTAAAAAAATATATTTTTGTGGGAATTGTGATAGGCTACCATTCAAAAGTTTGGAGTGAATAGGATTAAAAAAAAACATATTCATCAAGAATGCATTTGTTTGATGATTAGATTAATTTATAAAATTCAGCACTAATTGAAAATAATTTAACAAGTCATTTTATCTCTAATTCTGTTTAGATATTGCTTCAGTTTTTTTCCTCCTGCTTTTATTTTAGTTCAAATATTTTTCTTAAAAACATTAAAAATTACTAAAAAAATAAACAAAAATTAAAAACTATTATATAAATATACTATTATGCAAATATATGTACCATGTATAGAGAATGAGGAGTTACGTCACGATCTTCTGCATTTCGGGAAAGCGCCGCCATATTAATGAGATGCGCTATCCGTTTCCATGGTTACTTCTCATTCTCTTAGCTTTTGTTTTTGCCTTTAAGTTAAACAATCATTCTTTCTTCATTGTATCGCTTGCAGGGAGGAGAAGCTATTTTATCGCACTGCATGATCATTTGATTTTTTCCTCAATTCTCGATGCAGCATGAATGACGTACACTGGTCACATTTTTCACAATCACGACAAACAATCAAATACTGCCCTAAACTCATTAGCGGATAGGCAGCGCTATCCTGCGAGTATGGCGGATAAACAAAGCAGTTTCCCAGAAATCAATGCGGAGTTACGTCACATTCTCATTCTTTATACACTAATGTTCGAAAATATTTCTATTTCTAATAAATGTTGTTCTTTTGAACTTTCTGTTCATCTGTGAATCCTGAAAAATAAAATGCATCACAGTTTCCACAAAAATATTGTGCAGCACGACATATTATACTGATTTCTGAAGATCATGTGACACTGAAGACTGGAGTAATGATGCTGAAAATACAGCTGCACATCACAATTACAGTTTAACAGAGATTCACATAGAACACAGATATTTACAAATTTTATAATATTTCACAATTCTACAGTATTTTTAATCAAATAAATGCAGCCCTGGTGTGCAGAAGAGACTTCTTTCAGAAACATCACTTTTGTCTGCCTGTGCGTTTTAAAACGTAATTTATTCCCGTGATGAAAAAGACAAAAAGAAAACAAAATGTGTGATGGCAAACGTAGAAACGGGAAGTAAACAGACCTTGATTTCATGGCTGGGTTTGGGTTTCTTGGCTTTCGGTGGGCTGCCGGACACACATGATGACAATGACGTGGACATCTTCAGTCCAGCAGTTCCTCCCAGACGCTGTCCGCTTCCCGAAAATGGCACAAAGTCAGTGGGTGTGGCTGAGGGGGCGGAGCCATGGCACTGTTGGGACGTCCCAGGTCGCTCGTCATCCTCCTGTGGCATTAGTTTGGCCTGCGGAGGCTGGTCAGTTTTGGGCCACACCCCCTGCTCTCGGCTCGAGCTTGGCTCCTCCTCTTCTTGTTTGACAGGATGATGGTTCGGCGGGGCAGCGACCTCAGTGGGAGGAGCTGGGGTTTCCATGGGAACGGGGGCGTGCTCCTCGGGTGGTTCTGGAGGCGGTTGTGATACGGTTGTCTTGGCAACATCATCCGTTGGCATAGCGACCGTATCCACGGATGCAGCAGGACACGAGGAGCCAGAGTCTTTCAGCACATAACTAATGAACAGAAACGCCATCGTTATCATCATCATAATCACGTGATGTTACCGCTGAGACGAACAGCTCACCGTATGATGGCACTTCCTCCGGTTAGACCCAGAGACTTCAGAGTCGTCTTCTTCAGCGCATCCTCACCGCTGACCTACACAACAACAGCAAGACATGATGAAACTGCAATTTAAAGGGCATCTATTATGCAAAATTCACTTTTACATGTTGTTTGAACATAAATGTGTGTTGGCAGGGTGTACACAACTACCCTATAATGATAAAAATCCAGCCGTCCTTTTTTTAAAAATCCCCATAAATCATAAATAGTGTCTCAGAACATTCCCAGAATCTGTACAATGTGATGTCACATTTCACAAGCCCCGCCCACGATTGTTGACGGACACAGCCGTATTAGCAGAGACCCCGCCCTGAGTGAGCCGCACACAATCCTCCATGTTTATCTTCACGCTAGAGCATTTAGAAGCAGCATTCAAGTAAGAAAAGTCTTGTTAAAGCTACAGATGTTATTCAGTCCAGAGCAGTGAGTGACTTTGTGTTTTATTTTATTGTTTGGCTCACATTAACAGCGTAGACAGCTGTTTACCTTCACAGACATAACCGACTGTGTTTTTGTAACTTATGCGTGATTTTAACAAACTTGTGTGTATTTGACCGTTAAAGCGCAATAAGATGTGAAAGAGAACTTAGTTTAGTACTCAAATGCCGTGTGTCAGCCGCTTTCTGTGCGTTCAGAAAACCGTATATCACAACTTTAAACTGATATGGCTTTAAAACGCATTATTTCAGTGCAACAGACATGATAATCAAAACCTCTCACCTCGTCTCTCATGTAAACACACACTGGCGTGGGTCCAGACGTGTCCAGATCAGTCCTGTGAGGAGGAAACACATCACAATATCTGTCAGGAGAGAACAAACAAGCACACTTGTACACAAACATCTATGAATTTTTCATGCTGCAATGGTTTCTGCAAGCCTTCTGACACTAATATAACTTCATAGATTATTTAGCAGAAAGTGTTTTGACACCTAATAGAACTCTATATGAAACTGTATTTTATTTAAATGGCTATATCTGAGAAAAACTAAATGATGTGTATTTTAAGGGTCTTAAAGCTTTTGCAAAGTTTCATTGGCTTACTAACAACTATGCAGTTTTTTAGAAATGTTTATTTATCTTCTGTGGAAACGGACCGGAACGCATTATGAGGACTAAAGCGTTTGGCAGCGGCGCTGAGCGCTCGTAAAACGGCCCGCGAGCCTCAGTTCACACGATCTGGCTGCATTTATAAAACACAGCGGGGAACTGGATTCTGCTGGAGAGGAATGTGTTTTACTTCAATCAATAGAGTCAGAAAGAACACACACATTTCACATATAAACGACATACTCAGAAATGAATCAGCTGCAGCTTTCTCTCACTGAACAACACACACCTGGTTTGAGGAAAGTGTGTCAGTAGATCCCATAACGACTGTCCACTCGAGAAAGAGCCTTGAAGACGAGAGCCGTCCTCCATCTGCAGCGCGATCCGCACCTGAACCAAAACACAAACATGTTATTAAGACACACTAGCATTCAAAATGTTTCTCTTCTGCTCATCAAGGCTGTGTTTATTTGATCAAAAACACATTAAAAATTTTGAAATATTATTATAATGTAAAACAGCTGTTTTCTCTGTGAATATGTGTTAAACTGTAATGTATGTCTGTGATGCGCAGCTGTATTTTCAGCATCATTACTCCAGTCTTCAGTGTCACATGATCTTCAGAAATCAGTATAATATGCTGATCTGCTGCTCGAGAAACATTTCTGATTATTATCAATGTTGAAAACAGTTGTGCTGCACAATATTTTTGTGGAAATTGTGATGCATTTTATTTTTCAGGATTCACAGATGAACAGAAAGTTCTAAAGAACAGCATTTATTTCAAATAGAAATCTTTTGTAACATTGTAAATGTCTTTACTGTCACTTTTGATCAATTTAATGCATCCCTGGTGAATAAAAATATAAATTATTATTATTATTTTTTTTTTATCATACTGACCCCAAACTTTTGAATGGTGGTATATATATTTTTGAGAAAAGGAGAATTAATAAAAAATATATAAATATAAATAAATACATTTAAGCAAAATCTAAACAGAATTAGAGATAAAATGACTTCAGTTTAGGAAGGAAGTACCCTGAGGTCATCCACCAAGTTGAATATTTATATAATATTATAGTTTTTATTCACTTTGAATTGGCTTTTTTCATTTTAGTTTTAAATTTACAATTTTTTAAAAGCTAATTCAATTCATATATTCAGCACTACATAATACTCTTTTGTTGTTTTGATGACTGACTGTTCTTCTTCAAGATTCTTCAAGAATCGGTTAAACACACATCTCTTCCATCTTTATTTGACCCTCTAACTCTAGCACTCTCTATTCTAATTCTATTCTTTAAAAAAATCTTGCCCCTTTTAGACTTGGACTCTATTTATTTACTAACGGCTTGTTTTCTTAAAAAAAAAAAATAACACTAGCTTCTCTATTCTTTTTGTATTCGATCTATTTGTTTTATTTTTATTTATTATACAATTAACAAAAAAGACCTCTAACACTAGCTTGCTCTATTCTTTTTCTATTCTATCTGTTTTCTTTTTATTCATTAAAAAGCCCTTGCTATGTGTACTGCGTTAAGCTAAGCTAGACTTGTTATAGCACTTGCTTATCATTGCTCTCTTGTTGGTTTTGATTGCTTCTGTTGTCGCTTTGGATAAAAGCATCTGCTAAATGATTAAATGTAAATGTGTTGAGTTCACAGGAAGTGCTGTATGACATCAGAACTCAGGCTCGATGACATCATCAGCTCTGCCGAGTTACGCAGTTAAACACACAAAAAACAAGAGCCGTTTTACAGGACTGTGTTTATAATGGCGAGAGACAGCGAGAGGAGCGTTGGTGTGTTTGTAGCCGGATGAAAGGGAAATGAATATCACGCTCTCGTTTGATTGAGAGATCAAGGAGAAAGTGATTAATGAGCGAGCTGCTCGTAAGGCATGATGGGTAAACCACGGTCCTGCGGCCGCTCTCGCTCATGTGTGTATGTGTGTGTGAGTGAGGGAGTGAGTGAGTGAGTGAGGGTGTGTGAGTGAGTGTGTGTGAGTGAGAGGGAGTGAGTGAGTGAGTGAGGGTGTGTGAGTGAGTGTGTGTGAGTGAGAGGGAGTGAGTGAGTGAGTGAGGGTGTGTGAGTGAGTGTGTGTGAGTGAGAGGGAGTGAGTGAGTGAGTGAGGGTGTGTGAGTGAGTGTGTGTGAGTGAGAGGGAGTGAGTGAGTGAGTGAGGGTGTGTGAGTGAGTGTGTGTGAGTGAGAGGGAGTGAGTGAGTGAGTGAGGGTGTGTGAGTGAGTGTGTGTGAGTGAGAGGGAGTGAGTGAGTGAGTGAGGGTGTGTGAGTGAGTGTGTGTGAGTGAGAGGGAGTGAGTGAGTGAGTGAGGGTGTGTGAGTGAGTGTGTGTGAGTGAGAGGGAGTGAGTGAGTGAGTGAGGGTGTGTGAGTGAGTGTGTGTGAGTGAGAGGGAGTGAGTGAGTGAGTGAGGGTGTGTGAGTGAGTGTGTGTGAGTGAGAGGGAGTGAGTGAGTGAGTGAGGGTGTGTGAGTGAGTGTGTGTGAGTGAGAGGGAGTGAGTGAGTGAGTGAGGGTGTGTGAGTGAGTGTGTGTGAGTGAGAGGGAGTGAGTGAGTGAGTGAGGGTGTGTGAGTGAGTGTGTGTGAGTGAGAGGGAGTGAGTGAGTGAGTGAGGGTGTGTGAGTGAGTGTGTGTGAGTGAGAGGGAGTGAGTGAGTGAGTGAGGGTGTGTGAGTGAGTGTGTGTGAGTGAGAGGGAGTGAGTGAGTGAGTGAGGGTGTGTGAGTGAGTGTGTGTGAGTGAGAGGGAGTGAGTGAGTGAGTGAGGGTGTGTGAGTGAGTGTGTGTGAGTGAGAGGGAGTGAGTGAGTGAGTGAGGGTGTGTGAGTGAGTGTGTGTGAGTGAGAGGGAGTGAGTGAGTGAGTGAGGGTGTGTGAGTGAGTGTGTGTGAGTGAGAGGGAGTGAGTGAGTGAGTGAGGGTGTGTGAGTGAGTGTGTGTGAGTGAGAGGGAGTGAGTGAGTGAGTGAGGGTGTGTGAGTGAGTGTGTGTGAGTGAGAGGGAGTGAGTGAGTGAGTGAGGGTGTGTGAGTGAGTGTGTGTGAGTGAGAGGGAGTGAGTGAGTGAGTGAGGGTGTGTGAGTGAGTGTGTGTGAGTGAGAGGGAGTGAGTGAGTGAGTGAGGGTGTGTGAGTGAGTGTGTGTGAGTGAGAGGGAGTGAGTGAGTGAGTGAGGGTGTGTGAGTGAGTGTGTGTGAGTGAGAGGGAGTGAGTGAGTGAGTGAGGGTGTGTGAGTGAGTGTGTGTGAGTGAGAGGGAGTGAGTGAGTGAGTGAGGGTGTGTGAGTGAGTGTGTGTGAGTGAGAGGGAGTGAGTGAGTGAGTGAGGGTGTGTGAGTGAGTGTGTGTGAGTGAGAGGGAGTGAGTGAGTGAGTGAGTGAGTGCACGTGTGTGTGAGTGCTTTTCAGGTTTTTTCTCTTATGAAATTATTTTGGATCCGAAGGAGAGTTTGGGTTATTATTTACCGCACGCTTGTGAGGCTTTGAAACACATTCAACAGTTTTAAGACCGTTTGGATCTGACTCTCATTTCTTTCATGTTGATAACTGCATTGTTATTGTGGTGTTGACTTCTGATTTTCATAAACGTACAAAAAATGAACTCGCTGTTTGACTGGGCAGTTGAGAGACAAATTAAAAATAAACTATTTAGAAATATTTTTAAGAAACAAAAAAATGACAAAAGCACATAAAAATTACAAAAAAGAAATATAAAACATAAAAATAAAAGCAAATACAAACAAATTATATTAGTACATATATTATTATATATACAGTATACATATATGTAATAGTATACAGGTGCATCTCAATAAATTAGAATGTCGTGGAAAAGTTCGTTTATTTCAGTAATTCAACTCAAATTGTGAAACTCATGTATTAAATAAATTCAATGCACACAGACTGAAGTAGTTTAAGTCTTTGGTTCTTTTAATTGTGATGATTTTGGCTCACATTTAACAAAAACCCACCAATTCACGATCTCAACAAATTAGAATATGGTGACTCAAAACACCTGCAAAGGTTTCCTGAGCCTTCAAAATGGTCTCTCAGTTTGGTTCACTAGGCTACACAATCATGGGGAAGACTGCTGATCTGACAGTTGTCCAGAAGACAATCATTGACACCCTTCACAAGGAGGGTAAGCCACAAACATTCATTGCCAAAGAAGCTGGCTGTTCACAGAGTGCTGTATCCAAGCATGTTAACAGAAAGTTGAGTGGAAGGAAAAAGTGTGGAAGAAAAAGATGCACAACCAACCGAGAGAACCGCAGCCTTATGAGGATTGTCAAGCAAAATCGATTCAAGAATTTGAGTGAACTTCACAAGGAATGGACTGAGGCTGGGGTCAAGGCATCAAGAGCCACCACACACAGACGTGTCAAGGAATTTGGCTACAGTTGTCGTATTCCTCTTGTTAAGCCACTCCTGAACCACAGACAACGTCAGAGGCGTCTTACCTGGGCTAAGAAGAAGAAGAACTGGACTGTTGCCCAGTGGTCCAAAGTCCTCTTTTCAGATGAGAGCAAGTTTTGTATTTCATTTGGAAACCAAGGTCCTAGAGTCTGGAGGAAGGGTGGAGAAGCTCATAGCCCAAGTTGCTTGAAGTCCAGTGTTAAGTTTCCACAGTCTGTGATGATTTGGGGTGCAATGTCATCTGCTGGTGTTGGTCCATTGTGTTTTTTTGAAAACCAACGTCACTGCACCTGTTTACCAAGACATTTTGTAGCACTTCATGCTTCCTTCTGCTGACCAGCTTTTTGAAGATGAATTTGAATTGCTTTGAATTTATTTAATACATGAGTTTCACAATTTGAGTTGAATTACTGAAATAAATGAACTTTTCCACGACATTCTAATTTATTGAGATGCACCTGTATATGTGCTATTTTTGTGCATACTTATAAAAGTAAAATAAAATGAACTATTTAGAATTTTTCAAGAAACAAAAACAAAAAAAGATGAAAGCACATAAAAATTACAAAAACTAAAAAACTAAAATGAAAAGTGAAAATATAAAAGCTAAAAAATATAAAAGCTAATTCCAAAAAAATATAAAAGCTAATTCCACTGCTTCCAAATTTTTTTTATAAAAACTACAATAGTACATCAATATAATATTTTGCTTCAGTTGTTGTGCATACTTACAAAACTAAAACTGGCATAAAAAAAACATTAGTATATATTTAAGAAGCAAAAACACATACAAAATGACAAAAAAATAAACTGAAAATATAAAAATAAAAGCTAATTAAAAATAATAAAAACTATAACAGTTTATAAATATACTATTTTGCTTCAGTTGTTGTACATACTCATAAAACTAAAATCGAAATAAAAATAAAAATGTTCAGAATTTTTTAAAGAAACAAAAACCAAAAACATGAAAGCACATAAAAATACAAAAATTTTACTTCAACATCATAAAGTTTAAGATTTATGATTAAGATCATATTTCTTATTTCATTTAGTTTAACCTAAAGCATTAAAATAACTTAAACTAATAAACTAAAACATATATATATATATAACAAAATCTAATAAAAATGCTAAAAACACAAAATTACTAAATCTATAACTAAAAGTAAAGCGAAGACACAAAATATAAAAATTAAATCAAGTCAAAATATAAACAAAAACTATAATATAAAACTATAACCGAATCAAATTTAACTAAACTGATCTAAATAATGACTTTATTTTCTTTTTGGAGCTGCTTTACGGCAAAAAAAAAAAAAAAGACTTATTTTTTATAATGATTAAACTCTACACAGATATTGCACCAATTTTTTTTTTAGCTTTTAAAGCTGCTTTTTAGCTGAAATTAAACTTGTTTTTTTAAATTTTTTTATAATGAATGAACTTATTGAACTGAATTTGAATCAAAATGAACTAAATTGATCTTGTCTTTTTAGAGCTGCTTTATAGCAGAAATTTAACTTGTTTTTTTCCCAATGAATGAAGGCAATTATTGAACCAAATCAGAAACTCAACTTTATTTTTTATAATGAATGAACTTTACAGAGTTACTGAACTGAATTGAATCAACATTGAACTAAACTGATCTGAGTAATGATTCAATTGTCTTTTTAGAACCTCTTTACATCTGAAATTGAACTTGTTTTTTTTTTTATAATGAATGAACTTTACAGAGTTACTGAACTGAATCTGAATCAAAATGAACTAAACTAGTTTGAGTAATGACTCTATTTTCTTTTTAGAGCTGCCTTACAGCTGAACCTAAAACAGTTATTGAACTGAATAGATTTGAGTATTGACTGAAATCATATTTTATGTAGTTTGCATCCCTGATTTTTCTGATATTTTCCTGTCAGTTACTGTGAATTGGCCGTGAAGTGATCTGCATGGCATAAAGCGCTGCAGAAATAAATGTGAACAGCCTGAGATGAACCTACAGCGTTTTCTGAAGGTTAAACGGCTCCTTTCACTGATTCTTCATAAAAACAGACAGGTTTGGCTTGATTTTTAAGCACTTCCAGCCCTGTTTTGGGGGAAGTGGTGAGGGACTGAATCTATGTATATGTGTGTGAGAGTGTGTGTGTGTGAGTGTGAGTGAGTAAGTGAGAGAGTGAGTGAGTGTGTGTATGTGTGAGTGAGTGAGTGAGTGTGTGTGTGAGTGAGTGAGTGAGTGCGTGTGTGTGTGTGTGAGTGCGTGCGTGCGTTCAGAAATAGAGCAGAAATACAGGTTTTGAAGTGAGGAATGTGAGTGAGTGAGAGAGTGTGTGTGTGTGTGAGTGAGTGCGTGTGTGTGTGTGTGAGTGCGTGCGTGCGTTCAGAAATAGAGCAGAAATACAGGTTTTGAAGTGAGGAATGTGAGTGAGTGAGAGAGTGTGTGTGTGTGTGAGTGAGTGCGTGTGTGTGTGTGTGAGTGCGTGCGTGCGTTCAGAAATAGAGCAGAAATACAGGTTTTGAAGTGAGGAATGTGAGTGAGTGAGAGAGTGTGTGTGTGTGTGAGTGAGTGCGTGTGTGTGTGTGTGAGTGCGTGCGTGCGTTCAGAAATAGAGCAGAAATACAGGTTTTGAAGTGAGGAATGTGAGTGAGTGAGAGAGTGTGTGTGTGTGTGAGTGAGTGCGTGTGTGTGTGTGTGAGTGCGTGCGTGCGTTCAGAAATAGAGCAGAAATACAGGTTTTGAAGTGAGGAATGTGAGTGAGTGAGAGAGTGTGTGTGTGTGTGAGTGAGTGCGTGTGTGTGTGTGTGAGTGCGTGCGTGCGTTCAGAAATAGAGCAGAAATACAGGTTTTGAAGTGAGGAATGTGAGTGAGTGAGAGAGTGTGTGTGTGTGTGAGTGAGTGCGTGTGTGTGTGTGTGAGTGCGTGCGTGCGTTCAGAAATAGAGCAGAAATACAGGTTTTGAAGTGAGGAATGTGAGTGAGTGAGAGAGTGTGTGTGTGTGTGAGTGAGTGCGTGTGTGTGTGTGTGAGTGCGTGCGTGCGTTCAGAAATAGAGCAGAAATACAGGTTTTGAAGTGAGGAATCAAACGAGCTGCTGATTATTACCAGAGATCATTAAACTCCCTGATCACTGACAGACAACGCATCATTTCTCAGATGTTTACTAAACTCTTATGTAACGTTCACTGCGCCTGCGGTTAGTTTTAGTCCTGTGTCATACTCATTCAAGCTGTCTGTTTAAGTTGACTGAAAGTCTGGGAAATTTAGTCTAATTTTAGTCAATTAAAACTTACAGTTTTAGTCATACTGCATAATGGATAAACTGATAATCACATTTATTTTGCACAAAATTACTGATCATGATTGCCGTCACTTGAACTATTGCACTTGTTTTTATTTTAATTTTTGCTTTTGATTTTTTAAATTAGTTTATTGTAATACATCAAATTAAACTACATGAAAATGAGAAATAATTCCTTTGAGAACGAGCTGAATTGCAATAAGCTTAATTTTTTTTTAGTTAACATTATTATTATTTTATATGATTTAATATATATTATATTATTATATAACTAGATTGAAAAGTTTGTAGACAAACTTTAGGTTGGCTTGAAAAAGCCTAGCTAGAAAGTTTGAAGAAGTTTGAAAAGCTTGCAGTCTGAAAATGTTCAGTTTGAAGTAGTTTGAAAGTTAAAATGGTTTTAAAGATTAAAGTTTGAATGTTTTCAAGGCAACACAGTCTATCAGAAAAACAGATAGGTATAAAACATATTGCTAGGGTACCTGGGGTGGTTGCTAGGCTGTTTCTAGCATGACTACCATGTTTTTAACATGATTAGCATGTTATTAGCATGTTGTTAGCATTATTGGCATGTTACTAGCATGTTGTTAACATGATTAGCATGTCAATAGTATGTTTCTAGCATGATTAGCAAGTTACTAGCATGTTTCTAGCATGATTAACATTTTACTAGCATCATGCTAGCAGTTCATTTCAAACATGTTTAACAAATTACTAGCATTTTGTTAGCATGGTTTCTAGCATGATTAGCAAGTTTACTAACATGTTGCCAGCATGAGCCTAGCATGATTAGAATGTTACTAGCATGATTCTAGCTTGATTAGCATGTTGCCAGCATGGTGTTAACATGCTTAGCAAGTTACAACCATGTTTCTAACATGATTAGCATGTTATTAGCATGTTGTTAGCATTATTGGCATGTTACTAGCATGTTGTTAACATGATTAATATGTTGCTAGCATGATTAGCAAGTTACTAGCATGTTTCTAGCATGATTAACATGTTATTAGCATTATTGACATGTTACTAGCATGTTGTTAACATGATAAGCAAGTTACTAGCATGATGCTAGCATGTTTTGAGCATGCTTAGCAAGTTTACTAGCATGTTGTTAACATGATTAGCATGTCAATAGTATGTTTCTAGCATGATTAGCATTTTACTAGCATGATGCTAGCAGTTAATTTCTAACATGTTTAACAAATTGCTAGCATTTTGTTAGCATGTTTAGCTAGTTGCTAGCATGTTTCTAGCATGATTAACATGTTACTAGCATGGTGTTAGCATGTTGCTAGCATGATTAGAATGTTACTAGCATGTTTCTAGCATGATTAGCTCTGGTTGACTATAATCAACCCTGTTTCAGGGTGATAATAACTAAATTGTTATAAAATAAATACCTAAAAATTGTTATTTAAAAGGATCTATAAGCATCTGTAGGTTTCATATTTACTCATTATTTACCAAAACACTCTACAACCTTTTGTTTTTGTATTCATTAGTAAGAGAGGGACACATTATTGAAGGCCAAAGGCTCATTTTGGGTCAAATGAACCATTTCAGAAATGTCCCTGGCCAAAATTTGAGCTTTTATTAATATTTTTTTCTTTTTTTGTAGAGGGAGGTCAAAGTGAAAAGATTCAGAGCCAAATTACAGCAGCATAAAAAGTCTTCAGAAAGATGGCAGCATCATTATGTTTTATGTATTTTCACACAGAGACTGGTCTCATTATCCTTTTGGACCAATATGTCGGTTCTTAATAAGCATTTCTTTTGCAATATTTATTTTTAAGACCCAATATGGTTCAGTTCCAGAGATATGGGGATTTCACTGTGGTTCCCGGAGTTAATTGTTATTACACACATTTTCAGTGCTCATTCTGTGTCAGTTCTGGTTAAAGCAGCCAAACTAAATCACTTCATTTGATGAAGTTTCACTGGCGTATAAACATGCAGACACACACCGCGCTCTCAGCTCCCGTCTGCGGCCGCGAACACACCACCATCTCCAGCTTGGCATTATTCGGCAGACTGGCAAAACGCCACTGCAGAGACAAATCTAGAACGAGCCTCTGAAACCTGCAGACAAAGAGAGACAGAGACAATGAGCCGGCAGATACACACTCACACACACACACTCACACTCACACACACACACACACACACACACTCACACTCACACTCACACACTCACACACTCACACACGCGCACACGCACACGCACACACTCACACTCACACACACACACACA
>JADLZM010037200.1:461025-483525 GCA_018148995.1 Sinocyclocheilus maitianheensis
AAAAAAAAATTATATATATATGATTTTTAAAAACTATTTAAATATACTATATAAAAATATAGCATTTTTTATTGTTGCTATTTTATTTCACTTAATGTTAATTTTCTTTTAAGTAATGAACCAGTTTTTAAGTTGTTATTACTAGTTTATTTAGTAAAGTTATTTTAGTATTTCAGATTAAACTAAACATAAATGAGAAATATTAGGGTTAGCTGACTAGCTCAAACAAAATAAGTATATATATGATAACCCTATGTGAATTATAAAGTTAATTCAGTGTTGGTTCTTCACATGTCAGTATTCACACTAAACACACTGAAGATCAAAGGGACACATGTGTCACTAGACCACACCTCTTTTGACCAGCCCTCTCTGCTGATTGGCAGTCCAGACAGGGCTACACGCCCCTCTGCCAGCTGATTGGCTGAGAGGGCTGCAATAAAAACCCCAAATAATGAGCCCACGAGGGACACAGACACTTGCCGTGATCTGAACGCAGGAGGAGGACACACAGTTCGCTTCAGGATGAGAGGATCCAGAGAGTTTGTATGAACCTCCTGTGGATTTACAGAAGCATGGAGATGATCCGAGTTCTGCTGGTGCTGCTGGTGCTGCTGGTTCTGGGGTCGGCGGAGGGCAGGAGGGTTCGGGGTCAGCGGACTCAGACACCCGAGAGCTTTCCTCTGGACTTCACAGCTGTGGAGGGAAACATGGAGAGCTTCATGACTCAGGTGAAGAACTTGGCTCAATCCCTGTATCCCTGCTCGACTCAGAAACTGGACCAGGAGATGAAGCTTCAGTTCCTGAGGAACTCATCGGTCACCTGTAATGACGGTTCACCTGCTGGGTTAGTGATGCTCTCTGTGTGCTTCTGCTTCTGTGTGGTGCAGTGGTCAAACATCTGCTGAATGGAAGGTTGTAGGTTCAAAGCTCACAAGGGTTGATTCATCCATCTGTCCATCACTGTGAAAAATATCAGCAACGCAAGTTACAAAAAGATGTTCAAAAAACGTTTTGCAAACATTTTATGAAAAACATTATTTCTGAATGTCTTCTAAATGTTCAAAACATCTAGTTTTAGTTATACGAACATCAAGCGAACATTCCATTTTATAATTTTGCAAACTTTACGAGAACGTTACTTCTGAATGTTCAAAACATCAAGTTTTTAAAAATTAATTTTCTCGGTTATGCGAACGTTGAGGGAACATTCAACTTTATTATTTTGCAAATGTTATGGAAACGTTACTTTTGAATGTTCTGAACAAGTAGCATCATTCAAAAAATGTCAAACAATCATTCAACTGTAACATTTTAACTAAAAAATGTACAGATAATGTTCTTGTGAACACTGAGAACTATTCCATTAATGTTATTGGAGGAACGTTCGTTCGTAACTTTGAGAGAACACTGCTAGAACGTTAAGGATGTTCTGAAACTGAGAACACGCTCTGTTAGCTAGGAACATATAATTAAATAAAAAAATAATCTCTACCTATCTATAAATATACTATGGTACAGTTCAATAGAGTGTTTTTAAAAAATGTTTCTTGGTTATGCAAACGTTATGGGAATGTTCCATTTTATAATTTTGCAAACGTTACAGAAACATTACTTATGAATGTTTTTTGAATGCTCTGAAACAAGTAGCATCATTTAATTATTTAACGTTAGACGAATGTTCAACTAAAATGTTCCATGAATGATTTCACCTATAAATGTGTAACATTATTAAAGAGCAGACAACTTTGAACAAACGTTCTATTAATGTTACTTGAAGAATGTTTGTTCAAAACTTTGAAAGAACCTTGCCAATTAGATAAAACATAAGCTCTATCTATCTATCACATTTTAAGTCTGTTGTTTCGTTAAGGGAGCTCTCTTTTAATAGCACGAGCCAGATAGGCCCAATTACCGAAACCGCCATAATTAAAGCCAAACTGAAGTGAAGTGTGCGGCGGAGGATCAGAGATATTAATTCCTCACATTCCCAGACAGCAGCAGAGATGGTGGGAATGATCCGGGGAGAATCGCTGCGGTTCGGTTTGTCTCGGCATCTTCTGGGACACTTATGGTTTCGAGTGAAAGTACGCAAATAACGCACGCGCCGCAGGTGGGAGGAGTGACGTCACGCACACGTGGTTCGATCGGTGACTTTCAGAATCTTTAAATCTCATAAAGCCAATCCAGAAACACATAAAATCTTTACCATGCCTTATGCAATCTACTTATAAGTTATAAATGTTAATCAGATACGTAGATGTATTTGACCTGAAGTCATACGTTTAAATGGCATTAAGCATTTTTTTAATTCTTCCAATTAAATTAAGAATGCTTAATGTCATATATATATATATATATATATATACAAAACTGGTGAAGAAGGTTTGAAAAGCTCCAGTTTAAACACATCAAAGGGATTCCAGCAAACCAGACACTGATCTTTATATGAGCCATGTCTGACACACACGCGTGCACGCACACTCAACCGCGCAAAAACAAACATGGGATCACCACATATACCCTCATATAAACTTCTGCCCACATCTGAGCCCTCACACACACACACACACACGTGTCTTACATTCATATTCAATGATCAGAAAGCTGTTTGTCTGAGTGCCGCCTCATAATTACAGATTAACGTGTGCAACTGCTGACACTTATTTGTTCTGTTCTCTCCCTCTCTCTCTCGCTCTCTCTCTCGCGCGCACACACACACACACACGTGTCTTACATTCATATTCAATGATCAGAAAGCTGTTTGTCTGAGTGCCGCCTCATAATTACAGATTAACGTGTGCAACTGCTGACACTTATTTGTTCTGTTCTCTCCCTCTCTCTCTCGCTCTCTCTCTCGCGCGCACACACACACACACACGTGTCTTACATTCATATTCAATGATCAGAAAGCTGTTTGTCTGAGTGCCGCCTCATAATTACAGATTAACGTGTGCAACTGCTGACACTTATTTGTTCTGTTCTCTCCCTCTCTCTCTCGCTCTCTCTCTCGCGCGCACACACACACACACACGTGTCTTACATTCATATTCAATGATCAGAAAGCTGTTTGTCTGAGTGCCGCCTCATAATTACAGATTAACGTGTGCAACTGCTGACACTTATTTGTTCTGTTCTCTCCCTCTCTCTCTCGCTCTCTCTCTCGCGCGCACACACACACACACACGTGTCTTACATTCATATTCAATGATCAGAAAGCTGTTTGTCTGAGTGCCGCCTCATAATTACAGATTAACGTGTGCAACTGCTGACACTTATTTGTTCTGTTCTCTCCCTCTCTCTCTCGCTCTCTCTCTCGCGCGCACACACACACACACACGTGTCTTACATTCATATTCAATGATCAGAAAGCTGTTTGTCTGAGTGCCGCCTCATAATTACAGATTAACGTGTGCAACTGCTGACACTTATTTGTTCTGTTCTCTCCCTCTCTCTCTCGCTCTCTCTCTCGCGCGCACACACACACACACACGCGCACTTGTGTCTTACATTCATATTCAATGATCAGAAAGCTGTTTGTCTGAGTGCCGACCCATAATTACAGATTAACATGTACAACTGCTGACACTTATTTGTTCTGTTCTCTCCCTCTCTCTCTCTCGCTCTCTCTTCAACTCTGAGATGAAACGATCTCTGTGTCTGATGTCTTTATTCTGATCTCTTCACGCTCCAGCTTGATGTCTGTAAACCGAGAGAGAGAGAGAGAGAGAGAGAGATTTAGATTCAGCAGCTGTTCAGAACAGGGTTGAGCGATGTTCAGAATTATAGAACTGCTTTTCAGTTCATGAGATTGAATTTGAACTGAATGAACCACAACACGCAGGAAGTTGAGCCGTAATCTGAACTGGAATGACCGGAGGAATTTACAGATATGCATTTCAATGCATTCTGGGAAATTGAGTTTTTCCATTACTAAAGTAAATACATTCAATATATAAACTAAATGCAATGTGCAGAATTTCAATCATTTCAAATAAAAAACATTGCAATTCTGCATCCTGTTTGTTACCTTAATTCAAAGACATTCAGTTCAGTTCTGAACAGATCGGTTTGATTCACACTGAACGAATCGCTCTTTTAGTATCCATTCTTGTATTTCATGATTCAGTTGATCTTGTGTTTCATGTGGTGACTTTGAATTTATTTATTTGTATTAGTGATGCATTGTTTATTACAACAGGCTAATTTGCATATCTGGTCCCTCTTCAGTGTAAAACTGTTTTCAACATTGATAATAATCAGAACTGTTTCTTGAGCAGCAGATCAGCATATTATACTGATTTCTGAAGATCATGTGACACTGAAGACTGGAGGAATGATGCTGAAAATACAGCTGCGCATCACAGAAATACATTACAGTTTAACAGAGATTCACATAGAAAACGGTTATTTAAAACTATAATAATATTTCACAATTTGTACTGTATTTTTTGATCAAATAAATGCAGCCTCGGTGAACAGAAAATTCATAAAGTCTCGATTATTCAAAACAAATATTTGCATTAATGTATTTAGCAAATATTTTTATCCAGAGCAGCTCGTATTGCATTCAAGGTGCTTTCCCTGGGAATCGAACCCATGACTTTGGTGTTGCGAACGCCATGATCTACTCTTGTACAGGAATGCATCAGAAATCAAAAACATGAAATGAATCATATTTATGTGCTTTCTGATTCAGCTACTACATAAAGGAGTCACGAGGCAGCCGGCGATGGCTGATGTTCCTGGAGGGTGAGTGAATCAGAGAATCATGATGAGTGTGTGAGAGAGAGAGAGAGAGAGAGAGAGAGAGAGAGAGAGAGAGAGAGAGAGAGAGAGAGAGAGAGAGAGAGAGAGAGAGAGAGAGAGAGAGAGAGAGAGAGAGAGAGAGAGAGAGAGAGAGAGAGAGAGAGAGAGAGAGTGTGTGTGTGTGTGAGTGTGTGTGATCTGACGGTGTGTGTTTGTGTTGTTCAGGTGGCTGGTACTGCTTCAGTAAACACACCTGCGACAGCAGATACGAGACCATGAGGCGACTCATGAGCTCCAGCAAATGGCCTCCCACCAGGACAGGTCAGTCACGACCTCTGACCTCTGACCTTTCAACCTGTCCTCCGGTCAGTTTTTATTTCATGAGCACATGAGCTTCATCTCCAGAGAGCCACTCAACTAATATTTCAGAAAAAATAAAACATTTCATATGACACTATTATCAGAAATTTGTTAATAAATTGTTGTTTTATGAATTATTAATTAATCGTCTTATCAATTATTCATTATTTGTTTTAAATTATTCAAATGTAATTAAAATGAATTAAAAATTCTGAATTTGGGGAAAAAATAAAACCGATTTCATATGGCCCTAAAAATTTCATTTTTGTTCAACATTTCATAAATTGTTGTTAAATAAATTTTTTAATTAGACATGCTTTTTCATTACAAAAATCAAAGGTGTAGAATTTGGCAGGGACATGTCGGTTACCTCACCTGAATATGTTCATAGATTTATGTTGGATGTTATATTTGGAATGGAAATATGGATATTTTATTAGTAAACATTTTTCGCTTATTTCAGTTAATGTCATAAATTCAATTCAATACACTTTATTGTCCCCAATGGGGAAATTTGTCTTGGACCCTGGAGCCTGCATACACATACACTGATCATGCAACATTACATTGCATAATAAAATATCCACATAAGCACAACACATTCCAAGCCACAATAACACCCATAACCAACAAGGGGTAACATAAATAAATTACATGTTTAAAAGTCTGATTGACGTAGGTACAAAAGATTT
Organism: Sinocyclocheilus maitianheensis; assembly: GCA_018148995.1. Lineage (NCBI taxonomy): Eukaryota > Metazoa > Chordata > Actinopteri > Cypriniformes > Cyprinidae > Sinocyclocheilus > Sinocyclocheilus maitianheensis. The sequence goes on from JADLZM010037200.1 coordinate 466,827, forward strand.
CTTAAAACGGTTGTATCTGCACACAGGCAGCCTGTATCGTCTACCAGACGGCAGCAACTCATACTCAAGAGTATAAGCTATGTGAGAGGTCAGATAGTATCTTAGTGACTTCCTTAAGAACCGACTGCTCATAAGATGATTCCAAGGTTTAATATTCCCTTTTCCCTATAATTCCCATAGCTTTCTTTACCAGACGTGCCAGTTTGGCTTTAGATTGAACTGTAATGTTTCCAAATCACACAGTATAACCATAATGTAGTACACTTCCAATTACAGCCTGGTAAAATAAATACATTACTTTCTGCTGGACCCCATAAACTCTCAGTCTTCGTAGAAAGTATAATCTCTGCTGCGCACAAGAACAAATACTATCTACATGGGGTCCCCAAGTGAGTAAATTATCCATATAAACGCACAGGTATTTATACGAGCACACTTGTTTAAAGGGTTCCTCATGAATAAATATATGGGTGAGTGGTTCCCAGTTGACTTTGGGTCAAAGACCATATACTCCGTTTTTTTAATATTTATAATAAGATGATTTAGGTCAAACCACTTCACAAATCTTTCTACCTCTGAATAATATACTGATGGATTAGTATCATTATACGAGAGGCTTAGCAGAGCTGTATCATCGAAGTATTTTATTATGAGGTTACTGGGATCATGACTTGTGCATTCATTTGTATACAATGCAAAAATATTTGGGGAGCTGACACAACCTTGTGGAACTCCTGTACTTGTCCTTCTAACCTCTGAAATACTGTGGTTAACCTTGACCTGCTGCCTTCGATTAGTTAAAAACGAATGATACCATTTGAGTAAAAATGGATTTACACCCAACAATTTTTTTAATCAAACAATGGGGTTTAATTGTATCAAAATCCAAACTAAAATCAATGAATAACAACCGTGCATAGGCCTTTGGACTCTCAAGATGTTTCACAATAGCATAAGTTATGTTATTAATAGCGTCCACCGTACCGCGGCCTTGTCTGTAGGTGAACTGGAGATCTAAAACAGGTTTTACCTCTGTCTTTAGCGAGGACACAATATAACTCTCAAAACACTTCATAACACATGATGTCAAGGCTATTGACCTATACTGTCCACTGGACAAGATATCTTTGGTAGTTGTAAATATCAGGAACAGTATGACAATCCATAGATCTTGAAAAACGGCACCATGTAGTGGTAAGCTCCTCTGCACATGATTTTAAAAAAGCAGCCGAAATACCATCAGGTCCTGTGGACTTTCTAGTATTAATTTGATTAAAAAATAAACAAACCTTCTGGGGGTCAATTTTCACTCTGAAGTATCCTCGCTTACAAAAGTCTCCAGAAAGTGCATGCCTTCCTGAATATAATCCTGTGTGTGAAATCTGAGTTAGAACTCATTTAATTAATTTGCCTTCTCTAAATCATTATTTGTACAGAGGTGCTTATGTCTAGTGTTCATATTTGTCATCGCTTTAATAGTGTCCCATAACTTTTTTGATGGAGTGGAGGTGAACCTCTGCTCCATTCATTTTCCAATTTCGAAATCACTTGTAATGATTTTAAAAAGCACATATAGTGATTGGTGAAACAGAGCTTTTCCAAACGCCGAATCAGTTAAAACATTGCGTCGCAAAATGATTCACTGTTTCGAAGCGCTCCAATCGGATCGCGACGCATTCGATTCAGATCGGGACTATAGAGTGGGTTCGCGAATCTTTTTGATTTATTTTTGTATTAAACAGTACAAAACATCAAACCATTAAGGCAATACAGTTACAAGAATCAAAAGAAGAAGAAAAAAGAAAAAAAGAATACACAAATACAAACCCCTTAAGAAAATAACCATGATTTTATTATAGTAAATGTGTAGTAACCATGTTTTTTACTATGTAGCCTATTTTTACTACAACTACTGTATAAATAACGGTTAAACTACGGTCAAGTCAAGTGAAGTCACCTTTATTTATATAGCGCTTTTAACAGTACAGATTGTGTCAAAGCAGCTTTACAGTACCAAATAGGAAAATAGTGTGTCAGTAATGCAAAAGGATAATAGTAAACATTCAATTTTCAGTTAAAGGCAGTTCATCATTGAATTCAGTGATGTCATCATCCAGCTCAGTTCAGTTTAAACAGTATCTGTGCAATCAAGTCGACGAGATCGCTGGATATTAAGTGTCCCCAACTAAGCAAAGCCAGAGGAACCAAAACTCCATCGGTGACAGAATGGAGAAAAAACCTTGGGAGAAACCAGGCTCAGTCGGAGGCCAGTTCTCCTCTGGCCAGACGAAACTAGCAGGTTGATCCATGCTGCAGCAAAGTCACATTGTGCAGAGGACTCAACTGGTTCCTGTGGTCTTGTCCCGGTGGCCGTCTGAGACAAGGTCTTTACAGGGGATCTGTATCTGGGGCTCATCTAGTTGTCCTGGTCTCCGCTGTCTTTCAGGGCTGTGGAGGTCCTCTCTAGGTGCTGATCCACCATCTGGTCTGAATACGTACTGGATCTGGGTGACTGCAGTGACCATCTGATCTGGATACAGACTGGATCTGGTGGCTACGGTGACCTCGGAATAAGAGAGAAACAGACTAATATTAGCGTAGATGCCATTCTTCTAACGATGTAGCAAGTACATCGGGTGTTATGGGAAGTGTTCCCGGTTCCGGTTGACCTAATTAATAATTAGCCTAACAATCCTTTAACGGATTTGAATATTAGAAGCGTATTAGTGTGTTATGTGTAAGCCAGGTTAAAGAGATGGATCTTTAATCTAGATTTAAACTGACAGAGTGTGTCTGCCTCCCAAACAGTGTTAGGTAGGTTATTCTAGAGTTTGGGCGCTAAATAGGAAAAGGATCTGCCGCCTGCAGTTGATTTTGATATTCTAGGTATTATCAAATTGCCAGAGTTTTGAGAACGCAGTGGACGTGGAGGACTATAATACGATAAGAGCTTGCTCAAATACTGAGGTGCTAAACCATTCAGGGCTTTATAAGTAATAAGCAAGATTTTAAAATCTATAGATGTTTAATAGGGAGCCAGTGCAGTGTTGACAGAACCGGGCTAATATGGTCATACTTCCTGGTTCTAGTAAGAACTCTAGCTGCTGCATTTTGGACCCGCTGGAGTTTGTTTATTAAGCGTGCAGAACAACCACCCAATAAAGCATTACAATAATCTAACCTTGAGGTCATGAACGCATGAATTAACGTTTCTGCATTTGACATTGAGAGCATAGGTCGTGATTTAGATATATTTTTGAGATGGAAAAATGCACTTTTATAAATGCTAGAAACGTGGCTTTCTAAAGAAAGATTGCTATCAAATAGCACACCTAGGTTCCTAACTGATGACGAAGAATTGACAGAGCAGCCATCAAGTGTTAGAGAGTGTTCTAGGTTATTACATGCAGAGGTTTTAGGTCCGATAATTAACACCTCTGTTTTTTCAGAATTTAGCAGTAAGAAATTACTCGTCATCCAGTTTTTTATATCGACTATGCATTCCGTTGGTTTTTCAAATTTGTATGTTTCGAAAACGGGCCGTGAAGATATATAGAGCGGAGTATCATCAGCATAACAGTGAAAGCTAACACTGTGTTTCCTGATGATATCTCCCAATGGTAACATGTAAAGCGTGAAAGGTATAACGACCCTAGTACTGAGCCTTGAGGTACTCCATACTGCACTTGTGATCGATATGATACCTCTTCATTCATTACTACGAATTGATGGCGGTCAGATAAGTACGATTTGAACCATGCTAATTCACTTCCACTAATGCCAACAAAGTTTTCTAGTCTATTCAAAAGAATGTTGTGGTCGATAGTGTTGAACGCAGTGCTAAGATCCAGTAGCACTAAAAGAGAGTTACAACCACGATCAGATGATAAGAGCAGGTCATTTGTATTTGCACTATGGTTAGTGTAGCAAAAGCATGGTAAATTTGTGGTTACCCTGGTTTAACTATAGTAACAACCATCTGTTGTTTGACCTCTTCATATTTAAGAAGAGAACTAGAGTTATCAAAGTCGGACATCGCTTGTTATGGTTTTCAAGGGTGTAGAATTTAGTATAGATGTTGTGACATGATCCTACCGATATCAGACACTACTAAATTGTCTCTAGCAATAATTTTGATCAAACAATTAAATGTCTGTTGTCTGCCGTTACGTCCACCAATTCCAAAATCAAACCTACACCCTTGAGAAAATTGTAATTTAACATTAAAACTGGGAGAAAAAAAAACTAAAACAGGAAAAAATGGAATTCAGAAAAAAAAAGAATTTTGGAAGAAAAAAAAAACAGAAATTCAAAAAAACGGATAAAGATAAAGGCCCTAAAAATGTCATTTTTGTTAAACATTTTAATAAATTATTACATTAGCTAAGTTTCATGATTTTAGTTTATTAGACAAAAAAAGGATTTGGTAAAAAAAAAAAATTTAATGCAATGGATTTCATAAGTATGTCAAGAAAGCACTAAGCACCACATACTAAGCAACTATGCAACACTTACAACATCTTGCCAACTGCATAGCAACACCCTAGCAACGCTCCGAGCATCCTAACAACAGGGAGGCATGTCCAAAAATACCGTATTCTGAGTGTCAGAACTTATAAACATGAAAACTATGTGTGTGTGTTTCAGGAACGGGGATCCTGTCGTCTCAGCCCGAGGAGAATCCACACTGGTGGAACGCAAACACAGTGTACGATTATGACTTTATACACAGATAATAATATTTCATATCCCATAACCCTCTCAGAAAATGACCTGCATCTTTACATTTCTATACTGTTTACTGTTTTTATACTGCAGATAAGTTAGATTTTGCTACAAAGAGAAAATATTACTTCAGTCTTTCTATTTCAGCATTTCACAGTGAATTCGGTGTTATTTGGTGTCTCTCTCATGAATAGTGAATCTGTGTGTGCAGGTTTGTGCCGTACTGCTCCAGTGATGTTTGGAGCGGCTCCACAGCGAAGACAGACCAGAGTAAAACACACACACACACACTCACTGCCATCACACACACACACACACATGCACACTGCCATCACACACACACACACACATGCACACTGCCATCACACACACACACACACATGCACACTGCCATCACACACACACACACACACAGTGTCCATCATTCATATTCATCGTGTGTGTGTGTGTGTGTGTGTGTGTGTGTGTGTGTGTGTCTGTGATTCATATTCATCGTGTGTGTGTGTGTGTGTGTCTGTGTTCAGATGACTATGCATTCATGGGTTCTCAGATCATCCAGGAGGTCGTTAAGGAGCTGGTGACTAAAGGTCTGGACGGTGCTAAAGTGCTGCTGCTAGCCGGGAGCAGGTGACCAATCACTGACGGGATCCCAAATACAAATCCTGCTCATTTTCTCCATAAACCTATAAACTGTTTAAAGGGGTCATGACATGGATTTAAAAATATATTTTAATATGTTCCTTTAGGTTTACTTATAATGTTAATAAAGTTTTTTTGCACAAAAAAAAAAAGATTCTTTTCAAACCTCGTTCTGACCCTCTGTCTAAAACTACCTGTTTTAAGGGGCTTTTAAGGCTTGTCAGTAATCAGCCACTGTTATGATTGGCTAACGTCATTGCATAGGAAACCGTATCGACGCCCCCTCAATATTGCATGTGAGTGTCTGGAAATGACTGTTTTTTTTCCATGTCAAAACAAAGCATTATCTGGAAATGACAGTTTTTTTCCATGTCAAAACAAAGCATTATGAAATCATTTACTTACGGTTTGTGATGCAGCTGCACTCAGATCTAGCAACGCTTCATCTCTCAACAAATGATTCTTTGTGAACTCTCCATGACACTGTGCCTCGATTACAAAACAAAATACTCAGACACGATCCGGGAAGCCATTAAAAATAAACTATCCACTTGTTCCTTATGCTGGGATCCTTCTGATATCTGTCCAAACAAAGACGCAAACGAGCTGTTTAAACCAAACGCATCAAAGCTAATGTTCTTTCATTGCATTTGTCCTTTTGATGACAGACTCGAGCGCATCTGTATACTGTATCCAGTGTAGACAACATAGCGGCAGTGATTGCGATTTCTATTTGCTTTTGACGCGACCCGACTCGCTCATTCAGTGTAATCAAGTGTCAGCCGTTAGCGACTGAACGCCAGTGGGCGGGAAGATGACTATCTGTCGATATCTTGCTCTGGAGGCGTGTTTATGCAAATGTTTGCTCCTCATCATTGTGATATCATCATGCACCTCAGATCCAAACAAGCCGTTTTTGGAGCTTGATTAAACAAATGATTTGTTTATAACGAGGAGGACGTTTTAAGCTATGAAACTTGCAGGATGTTTTAATGTTACCAAGACCTCTTACATTCCAAAAGATCAAGGCAAATTTAATTTCTCCTGTCATGTGTATACCCCTTTAAGATATATACTATTATAATATATATAATATAATGTGAGCTGTAAGGCTGTTAATCAATGCTTTATGCTCACAGTCAGCAAATCATGCCAGACGAGCTCAGCCCACTCCATATTTTAGTATTATATACTATTAGAATATTTACTAACATTTTAATTGCCTTTAATTTTTTTTATTTTATTTTTGTCTTTTTTTTAAATACCTATTTAGCTTTATTTTTTTTTCAGTTTGTTATTTTAACACTTCAACTTATATTTCAACTATTAAACTTATTTATTAGTTAAATACTTATAATTTTTATTCAAATTAATTAGTTTTTCTAAGTTTAGGTCGTTCGTCAAATGTGTACATTTTATTTCAGTTAACAAGATTACTTTTACAACTTCAATATAGTCCCAAATATAATTAAATATTTGTATATACAATGTAATAAACTTAAAATGTTACGTCTACATTTCTATATATCTTAGATGAGTTTGTCTCTTCATCAGATTTGGAGCAATGTAGCATTGCATCAGTGTCTCAGCAATGGCCGCTCCGCAGTGACTGGGTGCCGTCAGAATGAGAGTCCAAACAGCTGATAAAAACATCACAATAAGCCACAGCACTCCAGTCCATCAGTTAACATCTGGAGAAGACACAAGCTGAAACACATCCAGCATTAAGACGTTTTTAACTAAAATACATTGAGTTCATAATCCATAATAACTCTTCCTCCAGTGAGTCAGTGTTCTGGTGTGAATCAGGAGAGAAATCTGCACAGATCAAGCAGCGTTTAAACAGCTCTAAACACATATGTGGCTGGATCTTGATGTGAGAGACAACAGCAGATGCACTTTTTCACTGGAGGAAGAGTTATTATGGATTATGAACTCAATGTATTTTAGTTAAAAACGTCTTAATGCTGGATGTGTTTCAGCTTGTGTCTTCTCCAGATGTTAACTGATGGACGAGTGCTGTGGATTATGGTGATGTTTTTATCAGACTCTCATTCTGACGGCACCCATTCACTGCAGAGCATCCATTGCTGAGACACTGATGCAGTGCTGATCTCACTGCTGAAACACACTGATCTCGGCTGTGTTGTGTCTTCAGCGCCGGCGGTACCGGAGTGCTGCTGAATGTGGACCGTGTGTCGGAGCTGCTGGAGGATCTGGGTCTCGGTTCGGTTCAGGTTCGGGGTCTGGCGGACTCGGGCTGGTTTCTGGATCATAAACAGTACCGCTTCACCGACTGCATCGACACGATCAGCTGTGCTCCGACCGAGGCCATCAAGAGAGGAGTGCGGTGAGACACGCACACATTCACACGTGTTTATGCGGTTATACTGTATGTGGGACCGTGTTTTGTGTTTTGTGTTCAGATATTGGAACAGCGTGGTTCCGGAGCGCTGCAGTCGTGTGTATAACGGCGAGGACTGGAACTGCTTCTTTGGCTATAAGGTTCAGCCCACACTGAAGAGTATGTGACTCCACATCCCCTTCTAGTGTCTCAATCACCAGCACACCACTGACACTTACTGATCACTAAACTATTACTAAAGCAATAAGCCCCAAGAAGGCCCACTCTGAAGGCCCCTTAGCTGTTATAAACTCACTGTAAACTGCGGCTTCACGGGGGTTACTGCTTTAATAAAACGGTTATTGCATACACGTAGTAAGGTTTCACAAAATAAAACAGAGCAAATAAAGTGTAAAGATATTAATAAACACAGTATTCTTCCACCAAACAATGTAGCTCCTCAGAAACAGCTGTGGTTGCTACAAAGTGGTTACAGAGCAACACACAGAAGCTTCGAACGGGGCTCAGCCAATCAGAATCAAAGACCGGAACTATCTGTTTTATAAAAATAATTTTACAGTAGTTGGTTATTTTAGTATTATTGATATACTATTATAGATTTTGTTAGCATTTTGAATTAGATTGTATTTTTATACTTCTCTTTTTATTTTAATTTCTGTTATTTTGTTGTATGTTTTTGTTATCTTATTTTAATATGTCTATATATATTTCTTTATATATGTCTTTATATATTTCAGATAAGGCTTAGTTATTTTCAAGTAATAAACACAATGTTTTTATATGGTTTTAGTTAACTGTAATAAACCTGAATAAAATAAATGTTAGAAGAAAAACCTTTTAGAAAACTTTTTTTTAAATTTTATTTTAGAAAATTAAAAACATTGCTTTGGAAGCTAACTGAAATGAGTACTAAAATTACAAAAAGTAAAGTAAAAAAAAGTAAAACTTTTATTAAAGTAAAAAAACAAAATTATTCAAACCTAAACTAAAATATAAAACAATTTTAAAACGGAATTTTTACAAATAATTTATAACACTGCAATAGTATTACTGTCTTGAATCTGACATAAGGATGATGAGCATCTCTCTCGATGTCTGTCTGTGTCTCTCTCTCTCTCTCTCTGTCTCTCTCTCTCTCTCTCTGTCTCTCGCCCGCTCTCTCTCTCTCTGTCTGTCTGTCTGTGTCTCTCGCTGTGTCTCTCTCTCTCTCTCTCTCTCTTTGTGTGTGTGTGTCTCTCTCTCTCTCTCTCTGTTTGTGTGTGTGTGTCTCTCTCTCTGTGTGTGTGTGTGTGTGTGTGTGTCTCTCTCTCTCTGTGTGTGTGTGTGTGTGTGTGTGTCTCTCTCTCTCTGTGTGTGTGAGAGTGAGAGTGAGTGTCTGTCTGTGTGTGTGTGTGTGTGTCTGTGTGTGTCTCTCTCTCTCTGTGTGTGTGAGAGTGTTGCCGCTACCTCTCAGTGCACCAGTTGTTCTCGGAGTAACGGGACAGAGGTGAATTACTCCAGCTCACATGCGCGCAACTGCGAGGGAATAAAATGAATATTCCAAACAGCCGTGGACTAAACAGCACTAAACAACAGTCGAACCATCTCTCTTAACCAGACGCGCCTGGGAGTTTTTTGTACTTTTTGAGGAGTTACGAGTGAGTTTTGGAATAACTTTGTTGGATTTCACTGTCTCTACTCCAAGTAGGTAGCCTATCAAATGCCAAGGTTTAATATCTGAAAATAGTAAATGAGAAATGATATCTCTTTTTTTATCTCTCTCTCCTAATAGCCTAGTTAAATGTATAATGTGAGGTAGATAAACATGTAAGCTCAGCAGATCATGCACATTTCTGATCTCTACACGTGGCAGAGTCCAGAAGAGTCTGAGGATTTGAATGGGAAAAAAAAGTAATGATACTAACATCTTTATTCATTTTTAGCCTCTTAAGTCTTACTGGTATGAGTTTAGTGATGCATAAATTAGAATATATAAATCAGACTCTTTCAAGGGTTTTCATTTGTGTGTATGCACACACTCTAAAAAATGCTGGATTGTTTCAACCCAACTTTGGGTCAAATATGGACTAACACAACTTTTGGGTTAAAAATTTAAAGTAAAAATTTAACCCAACAGTTGAAACAACCCAGCATTTTTTTAGAGTGTGCCACCCCGTTCCCAAAAGGTGTCAAACTTCAGTGTTTGCCCCAATTTACACTAATACCTCCCCCACTTTTCCACATAGACTAAACTCTCACAAGTAGCTGATAACATGTACCTAACAAAAGGGGGATTGTTTCATACTGTGTTGTGTGTAGGTACTGCTGTAACAACCCGTTCTGGTTTGAGGTAAATTCAGATTGATAGCAGTCAAACATTCCTGGCCCTTCTGGCCGGCTCCCAAAAAACACGCCTTGGAATAGTGTATTCCAAACCAGAACCTCTCTCTCTCTCTGTCTGTCTGTGTCTCTCGCCCGCTCTCTCTCTCTGTCTGTCTGTGTCCCTCGCCCGCTCTCTCTCTCGGTCTCGTCTGTCGCCCGCTCTCTCTCTCTGTGTCCCTCGCCCGCTCTCTCTCTCTCTCTCTCTCAGGGCCGGTGTTTGTGGTTCAGTGGTTGTTCGATGAGGCTCAGCTGATGGTTGATAATGTCCATCTGACGGGTCAGCCGGTGCAGGAGGGTCAGTGGAGATACATCCAGAACCTGGGCAGCGAACTCAGAAACACCCTCAAAAACGTCCCGTAAGCATTTCATCTGCACGAGCTCCTGAACTCTTGTCAGGTCTGTGGTTTTACCCCAACATCACGGATCTGATGACGTCTGTGAAACTGGCAAACTCATCTCTGATTGCCATTTGATCATTCTGATTGACAACAAATGTAAAAAACAATAACAAATTATTTATTTTGAGAGGTCAGTGTGCCTAATTGTCATGCAAATAATAATAATAATGGATTGGTCCTAAAAATAAGCTTCATTTTTTATGCAAAATATTACTTATATATATATATATATATATATATATAATTACTTAAAAATTCAACTTGAAAACTCTAACCGATCTCTGGTTGGCCCTTGCTGTGATTGACAGGGCCATGTTCGCTCCCGCCTGTTTGTCTCATGAGATCATCACAAGAAGGTGAGTATGCAGTGAGTATGTGTTCACTTGCTCTTTATCTCACTAGGCATGCTTAAAATGCAAAAAATAAACATTTATTTCAGTTATGCATTATCATAATGAACAGTTTTCCAGAGCAGCGGGTGTCCTGTTGTTGGATGCAATAATGAATAGAGAAGTCATCATTTACAGCGGGTAAAATAAGTGTTGAACACATCACCATTTTTCTCAGTAAATATATTTTTAAAGGTGCTGTTGACTTGAAATGTTCTCCAGATGTCGGTAAACAACACAAGTACTCCATACATACAAAGAAAACAATACAAATAAGTTCAGAAATTAAGTTCTGTGTAACACAGGGGAAAAGTATTGAACGCATGAAGAAAGGGAGCTGCAAAAACACCCGAAAAGCCAAGACAGCAGCAGAAATCTATCAGTAATTAGAAAGCAATCCTGCCCCTCGTCAGTGGAGATTAATATGAGCTTCAGTCCCAACACCTACAGAACCAGGATGATGAAGATGAAGATTTGAAGACTCTGTGGAAGAATGGGCCAAAAGCACACCTGAGCAATGCATGCCACTAGTTTCTCCAGACAGCTGTCATCACCAACAATTTCAAGTCAACAGCACCTTCAGAAATATATTTACTGAGAAAAATGCTGACGTGCTCAACACTTATTTTACCCACTGTACTCCCGATATCTGAGCCGCTGAAGACACAGAGGATTACTTTTGTTTTTGATGGGAATGCGCCTCCCGATCTAAATGCGTTTATGTTTGCACGAATCATTCGTAATTGAAGTTTTTTTTTTTTATGAATCTTTGCAAATGGCCTTTCCTAATAATGTGCAAGTTAGCAAGTTCCGCAGATAAAGTTAACAGTCTCATGAGAACGAAGAGAGGGGTGGGGTCAGCAGAGCTCATTAGCATTTAAAGAGACATGCACCGAAACGGGTCGCTGTGAACGGAGCTGTTTTTGACAGGGTAAAAGGGGTGTTTTTTACAGTACCATTGAGAAGTTTTAACCAAAGTATGTTATAGACTTTTCAGTAAGACCCTAAAGAATCATATCAACTTGTGGAAAATTGGCATTTGATGACACCTTCAGAAATCAGTGTACAGTACATACATTATCCATGATGCAACTCTTCGGTTACTGTATTCTGTATGCAGTAAGTCAGTCTTTTTCCTCTAGTTATTGGATGGACATCCACGTCAAAGGTACCTCACTTCCTCGAGCACTGCAGTGCTGGGACCACAGCCTCCGTCACCACGGCAACAGCAGCAGCATTCAGGCTCCGGCCCGGGGCTGCCCCCTTCACTTGATTGACAGCTGCCCGTGGCCCCACTGCAACCCCACCTGCCCCACCATCAGAGAGCAGCTGACGGGGCAAGAGATGAGTGTCATCCAGTTCCTCACGCACCTGGGCTTCGACGTGCAGCGCATGGCACAGCAGCAGGGCATGGAGCCCCACAAACTACTGGGCATGCTCAGTAACGGCACCTGACTGCGTTTGCTCCAGCTCCGTCCCAAATGGAGCAGCTGATGTGGATTGAATGACTGATGATCAGTGAGGGTGGCCATTTCTATAGCACCAAAAATGAGGATTCAGTGAAGCTAAAAATAATCCCAAATCTATAAGTACTGACAGAATCTTTCCATTGAGGGACAATATTACTTTTATAAGGGCAAGGTTTATAACCTTTTTATAAAATTAGGCATTTAGTATACGTTTTATTTGTACTATTTTTTAGAATATGGCAGAAATAGTAAGAGTTGCATGATAGTAGTACCTGGTTCCGAATACAGCAACTTGAGCCATTGAATCATTGACTGATTGACTGAAAACGCTGATTTGTTTGGGAATGGAGCAACTGACTGGCTTTATGAATGAGTCATTGAATTATTGACTTAACTGATTCATTTAAAACGGCTGGATCATTCAGCAACAAAGCAACTGACTGTCTTTATGAATGAGTCATTGAATCATTGATTCAACCAATTCATTCAAAACAGATGGTTCATTCGGCAATAAAGCAAGTGACTCTTTATGAGTGATTGAATCATTGATTCAACCGATTCATTTAAAACTGCTGGTTCATTCGGCAATAAAGCAAGTGACTTGATGAATTCAGAAACACATACTACTCTTACTAATTTTAGGATATCTTTGCATGGCAGAAATAGTGAGAGTTGTGTTAGTAGTACATGGTTCTGAATACAGCAACTGTCCTTATGAATGGATCATTGAACCAAAAACACAATTCATTAAAAAAAAAACGCTTTTATGAATGAGTCACTGAATTATTGACTCAACTAATCGGTTCAAAGTGACCAATTTATTCAGGAATGAAGAAAGTGACTGTCTTTATGAATGAGTCACTGAATCATTGACTCAACCGATTCATTCAAAACAGCTGATTCATTTAGGAACAAAACAAGTGACTGACTGATTCAACTAATTAGTTCAAAATGGCTGATTCGTTCAAGAAAACAGCAAGTGGCAGTCTTTATGAATGAGTCATTAAATCATTGACTCAACTGAATCATTCAAAAAATCTGAATAATTCAGGAACAAAACTCCACTGTGTTGAACAGAGATGCAATGGTTATGCTGTGATTCTGAACTAGCTTTGTTGGTGGAATAGAGGAACTATATTGTGTCTAAAATGTATGTCTCTTAATATTAATTTATACAGCACTTTAAAAAAATTTTTTATTAATTATATATCATTGTATACCAATGGACATGCATTTACAAACTGGACTGTCTGACCTTAAACCCAACATATAGCCACCCTATGAAGAGCTCAGGCCTCCATTTGGGACGGAGCCCGTGTGTGATCACACAGGTACCATATTCTCCAGAATCAGGTTAATGGTGGCATCCTCTACTGGACACTCCATGGACTGCAACAACAACAGACACTTGTGTCTTTCTCTGCGGATGAAGGACGGGTCAAACTCTCTGATGCTTTTCACTTCAGCCCATAATAATGAAGCACTTTCACAACAACCTCACAAACAAATACTGGAAATCCAGATCTCAAAATCAACAGACTACTCATCAGAGACACAAACACCTTATACACACGGACATGTTTATATGAACATCTGAACGCATCTCTCCACTAAGCTGACTGGATCACAGAATCTCACCAAACCCGTCAAGAACGCGTGTGTGTGTATATATATATATATATATATACTGTATATTAAACAATGTTCTTGACAGGTTTCTTGACATTCACCTTCAGCCTTTCTATTGTGATTTGTAGAATATGTTCAAACATAAGACAAACTTAAGCTACATTATATTATTTATTTGATGTAAATCATATTTATGAGTGTTTCTGAAAGAAGTGATTTTGTGTAAAGTGTACATACCTGTTGAACATCGCCATTTCATTTGCATGCCTTCATAAAAGATATTAATTATAATAATGGCCAAAAAAGTTTAAGTTTAATAATAAAAGTTTAATAATAATAATAAAAAAAATCATATTTATTTAAAACTGTTTTTGTGAAAACTATAATCACAGTACATTAAACAGAAGGTCCAGTTTCTGAGGGCTGAGGAACAGCGAGTATGAAATATTTCACAGTAAAATTAAAAGTGTCTCGATATCAGAGACGGCATGAAAACACCATCACCAGTATAAAAGGTAATATTTCAACAGATTTAACCAGAATCAAACTAACCAAAGCTAGCAGTGCGAGTGTTTATTTACTCTGGTCTTCCTGTGAAGAGTGTGATTCTGGACTCTAGAAACACCCGTCTGATCTGAGCAGGATCATGAAGCTTCATGACACACTCTAGTGGTTTCTGTGAGAGATCCACATTCATCAGAGTTTCTGTTCAGGTCGTTTCTACGGCTCCATCAGTTCAAGAAGAGCGTCAGGAATAACTGGAATCCTGAAACCAGACGCAAATGGTATGAGTTAGTGATTTTGCACTGAATCAAATATTCATGCACCAGGAGTCACTTCAAAACTGGATTGTGACTCGAAATTGTAAGGTGTATTATTGAACATGTGTGTGTGTGTGTAAGTGTGAGAGAGTGAGTGAGGCGTGAGTGTGTGTGCGAGAGAGTGAGTGTGTGTGCGTGAGAGAGTGAGTGTGTGCGCGTGAGAGAGTGTGAGTGTGTGCGCGTGAGAGAGAGAGAGTGTGTGTGCGTGAGAGTGAGTGAGTGTGTGTGCGTGAGAGAGAGAGTGAGTGTGTGTGCGTGAGAGAGAGAGAGAGAGAGTGAGTGTGCGTGAGTGCGTGTGTGAGAGTGTGTGTGTGCGAGAGAGAGAGTGTGTGCGTGTGTGAGAGAGAGAGAGTGTGTGAGTGAGAGAGAGTGTGTGTGAGAGAGAGAGAGTGTGTATGTGTGCGTGTGTGTGAGAGAGTGTGCGCGTGTGTGAGAGTGAGAGAGTGTGTGTGAGAGTGAGTGTGAGTGTGTGAGAGAGAGAGAGAGAGAGAGAGTGTGGCGTGTGTGAGTGAGAGTGCGTGTGTGAGTGAGAGTGCGTGTGTGAGTGAGAGTGCGTGTGTGAGTGAGAGTGCGTGTGTGAGTGAGAGTGCGTGTGTGAGTGAGAGTGCGTGTGTGAGTGAGAGTGCGTGTGTGAGTGAGAGTGCGTGTGTGAGTGAGAGTGCGTGTGTGAGTGAGAGTGCGTGTGTGAGTGAGAGTGCGTGTGTGAGTGAGAGTGCGTGTGTGAGTGAGAGTGCGTGTGTGAGTGAGAGTGCGTGTGTGAGTGAGAGTGCGTGTGTGAGTGAGAGTGCGTGTGTGAGTGAGAGTGCGTGTGTGAGTGAGAGTGCGTGTGTGAGTGAGAGTGCGTGTGTGAGTGAGAGTGCGTGTGTGAGTGAGAGTGCGTGTGTGAGTGAGAGTGCGTGTGTGAGTGAGAGTGCGTGTGTGAGTGAGAGTGCGTGTGTGAGTGAGAGTGCGTGTGTGAGTGAGAGTGCGTGTGTGAGTGAGAGTGCGTGTGTGAGTGAGAGTGCGTGTGTGAGTGAGAGTGCGTGTGTGAGTGAGAGTGCGTGTGTGAGTGAGAGTGCGTGTGTGAGTGAGAGTGCGTGTGTGAGTGAGAGTGCGTGTGTGAGTGAGAGTGCGTGTGTGAGTGAGAGTGCGTGTGTGAGTGAGAGTGCGTGTGTGAGTGAGAGTGCGTGTGTGAGTGAGAGTGCGTGTGTGAGTGAGAGTGCGTGTGTGAGTGAGAGTGCGTGTGTGAGTGAGAGTGCGTGTGTGAGTGAGAGTGCGTGTGTGAGTGAGAGTGCGTGTGTGAGTGAGAGTGCGTGTGTGAGTGAGAGTGCGTGTGTGAGTGAGAGTGCGTGTGTGAGTGAGAGTGCGTGTGTGAGTGAGAGTGCGTGTGTGAGTGAGAGTGCGTGTGTGAGTGAGAGTGCGTGTGTGAGTGAGAGTGCGTGTGTGAGTGAGAGTGCGTGTGTGAGTGAGAGTGCGTGTGTGAGTGAGAGTGCGTGTGTGAGTGAGAGTGCGTGTGTGAGTGAGAGTGCGTGTGTGAGTGAGAGTGCGTGTGTGAGTGAGAGTGCGTGTGTGAGTGAGAGTGCGTGTGTGAGTGAGAGTGCGTGTGTGAGTGAGAGTGCGTGTGTGAGTGAGAGTGCGTGTGTGAGTGAGAGTGCGTGTGTGAGTGAGAGTGCGTGTGTGAGTGAGAGTGCGTGTGTGAGTGAGAGTGCGTGTGTGAGTGAGAGTGCGTGTGTGAGTGAGAGTGCGTGTGTGAGTGAGAGTGCGTGTGTGAGTGAGAGTGCGTGTGTGAGTGAGAGTGCGTGTGTGAGTGAGAGTGCGTGTGTGAGTGAGAGTGCGTGTGTGAGTGAGAGTGCGTGTGTGAGTGAGAGTGCGTGTGTGAGTGAGAGTGCGTGTGTGAGTGAGAGTGCGTGTGTGAGTGAGAGTG
>JADLZM010037200.1:488525-505561 GCA_018148995.1 Sinocyclocheilus maitianheensis
ACAGCTTCCCCGCCTGGAACATGGTCCTCAGCCCCTGGAACGGGCCACAGCGCTTCGACGGCGTCATCCTGACACAGACACACACAGCCACACAGACAGACACAGACACACAGACAGACACACAGACAGAGACACATACACAGACACACAGACAGAGACACAGAGACACAGACAGAGACACAGAGACACAGACAGAGACACAGACAGACACAGACAGAGACACAGAGACACAGACAGAGACACAGAGACACAGACAGACACAGACAGAGACACAGACACAGACAGACACACAGACAGAGACACAGACACACAGACAGACACAGACACACAGACAGACACAGACACACAGACAGACACAGACACACAGACAGAGACACAGACAGAGACACAGACACATACACAGAGACACATACACACCATGCATGACATTCAGAAAAAACATCACAGAATATTGCAATAAAAGTAAAATAAAAAATTTAAGCATAAACAAATAAATGTATGCTTACATTTTATTTACTGCAACTTTAATATTTACGATGACATTTTTAGAAAACAATGAAATGTTGCAATAAAAACATCAAAGATTTGTGCTTGAGGAAGCAACAAATAAATGATTATGACATTTATAAACATTTTAAAATGTTGCAATAATGTAGGCAAAAACAAATACAGAAAGATTAGTTTTTAAAGTATAAATGAAATAAAAACAGTAAAACAGTGTCTCCAAAGAATGAAAGTGTTTAACATTATATAAATGAAACAAATAGATTACATTTACATTTTTAAATACATCATAGAATGTTGCAATGTATTTTTTTTTCATGCAAAACTGGAAAGAAAATTGATGAAATGTAAGAATTAATAAATAAATTAATTAATTAATAATTACATTTAATTACTGCCACATTAATATAGAGCATATGATGAAATTTTTAAATGTGTCCCTGGAGCACAAAAGCAGTGTTAAGTCGCTGGGGTATATTTGTAGCAATAGCCAACAATACATTGTATGGGTCACAATTATCAATTTTTCTTTCATTTATGCCAAAAATCATTAGGATATTAAGTAAAGATCATGTTCCATGAAGATATCTTGTAAATGTCCTACCATAAATATATCAAAATGTAATTTTTGATTAGTAATATGCATTGCTAAGAACTTCATTTGAACAACTTTAAAGATGATTTTCTCAATATTTAGATTTTTTT
This sequence comes from Sinocyclocheilus maitianheensis, assembly GCA_018148995.1. Classification (NCBI taxonomy): domain Eukaryota; kingdom Metazoa; phylum Chordata; class Actinopteri; order Cypriniformes; family Cyprinidae; genus Sinocyclocheilus; species Sinocyclocheilus maitianheensis. The sequence continues at coordinate 489,735 of JADLZM010037200.1, forward strand.
TTGCTCCCTCAGATTCCAGATTTTCAAATATTGTGCTATCCTAACAAACCATACATCAATGGAAAGCTTATTTATTCAGCTTTCAGCTGATGCATAAATCTCAATTTAAAAAAATTGACCCTTATAACTGGTTTTGTGCTCCAGGGTCACATATGTGTGTTTGAGATCCTCGACACTCACGTCCACATGGTGTACGTCACACACACGGCGGCGCCCAGGAATGCTGGGAAACACAGCAGCGTGATGAAGATGGTGGTCATCTGACAGGCGCGCCACGGCTTCCCCGACACCTGACAGTTCATCTTCAGACTGACCTGCGGCGGACAAAACACAAACACAATATCTATTCATTGCAACATGACACATTTAAAACTTTCATTATAATATGTGAGCCTGGAGCACAAAAGCAGTCTTAAGTAGCACAGGTATATTTGTAGCAATAGTCAACCCTCCGTGCAAAAGGCACACTTGTGAATCAGTCTGTTAAAAGCCTAAAGAAATGCAGAAATCAAACAAACAAACCTTCTTCATGTAGAAGAGAAAGAGCAGTTTAATGATCTGAACCGCCGGCAGCAGAGGAGAGAATAAAACCCCCAGCCTGCAAATGAAACATCGCACATCACTGATGGAGAACAGAGGACACTTCTGAGTGCACTCAATGTGAACCAACGCTACCAGGCCAGAGTCTGTCCATAGATGAGCTCCAGAACGTTCCTGGCGATGTCAAACACGGGCTTCCTCTTCCTCTTCAGAGCCTTCTGAGAAAACACCCTGAGCCAGAGAACAACGCAGAACACGACTCGGTCAATAAACACTGTACAGCTCAAAAAACAAACATTAGAATGAGAAGCATATTTTTAAACTAATTAAATTATAATTTAAAATGAAAAACGGATTTTTAATTTATTTAGAAAATACGAAAATAAATAATTTAATAAATGAATTTTTTTTTTAATGAATTTCAGCCACTGCCTTCACGACAATTTGATTTTTCAGTAAAGAATCAGAACTTTTAGTTCTCGGAGATATTAAAGATTCCCTTTTTTAAATTAGCCAATAGACTTTACTGCAATAAAAGTCAAATGAAAAGCAAGAATGAATGAATAAATACATTTCTTTTTACTGTTATCTATTGCAACATATATTGTATATATAACATATATAATATAGAATACATAAACATTTTTGTTTAAAATGTTAAGATTTCTTTTTTTAAACAGCACAATAGTCTTTCAAAAACAAGACAATTAAAATAATTATAATAAAAAGTATATATTTTTTGCAAATTAAATTATAATTTAAAATAAGACTACAATAATTAAAANCCTGCAGCACAAAAGCAGTGTTAAGTCGCTGGGGTATATTTGTAGCAATAGCCAACAATATGTTCCATGAAGATATTTTGTAAATGTCCTACCATAAATATATCAAAGCTTAATGTTTGATTAGTAATATGCATTGCTAAGAACTTCATTTGAACAACTTTAAAGATGATTTTCTCAATATTTAGATTTTTTTGCACCCTCAGATTCCAGATTTTCAAATATTGTCCTCTCCTAACAAACCATACATCAATGGAAAGATTATTTATTCATGCATATGCATAAAAAGCTGCTCACCTCCACAGAAACTCTCCAAAGAAGGTATCCAGCAGCATGAAGATGAAGTCCATCAGGAGGAAACGGTACAGCTCTTGCCCGACGAAACTCTCCCAGCACTGAGCACAGAAACACAAGCATCAGAGATCCTGAGATCCAGACGCAGCGCCGCAAACACACGATGGGACTCACCTCTAAACCCAGATTGTGAGGATCCGACGCCACGCGGCCCAGCCAATAATAGCACAGCACTCCCAACACACTCACCTTCAGCAGCAGGTTCCTGAGAAAATTAAACATCTCATGCATTTATAACACAAAGAGTTAAACAGTTTGACCAGTGCAACTGTTAAAATCCATTTCAAATCTCTATATAGAAACAGATTCTTATGTGATGACGGACCATAAGCTCTTTTAAATAGTAATAGCCTTTACATCATCACACTGCAAAAACGTGCTTGACTTTCAATGCAAGAGATGAAGACATCATTTAAAAATATATGCATTTACATATACATAACATTAGAAATGCAAACAATCCTTCTTGAATAAATTAATTTAAAATGTAAAATATTTTTTTAAATAAACCGAAAACTTGAAATAAAAAGGTTTGTAAAAATAAAAAATATGATTTTATAAAATAAAATTGAATAAATGTTAACATTTCACTTTTTCCCCCCACAGTTTTAAATGGCCAATAGCCTTTACATCACTACAATAAAAGACATTTTAAAAAATTTACAATTAAAAATACATTAAAATTTTTGATTTGAATTAAATTTAGAATAAATAAAAAATATATTTTGAAATGAATTAAATAATAACTTAAAATATTACTATTTTTTAAAAGAAAACAAAAAACCATACACAAATAAAACATATTTAAATAATTAAAAAATATTTTTTTTTATTTAAAATGAAAAACGACAACAACAACAAAAAAATTAAAATGTACAAGATTAATACAAAAATAATACATTAAAATTAAATTATAAAAAATAAAATAAAAAACGAATTATTTCATAAACGAAACCAAAAACCTTTAACACATTTAAGCCACTTCCTTCGTGACACTTTGATGTTTGGTTCATGGATTCGAACTCTCATCTGTGAGCCTGCAGCACAAAAGCAGTGTTAAGTCGCTGGGGGATATTTGTAGCAATAGCCAACAATACATTGTATGGGTCACAATTATACATTTCTCTTTTATGCCAAAAATCATTAGGATATTAAGTAAAGATCATGTTCCATGAAGATATTTAGTAAATCTCCTACCGTAAATATATCAAAGCTTAATGTGTGATTAGTAATATGCATTGCTAAGAACTTCATTTGAACAACTTTAAAGATGATTTTCTCAATATTTAGATTTTTTTTGCACCCTCAGATTCCAGATTTTCAAATAGTTGTATCTCAGCCACATATTGTCCGATCCTAACTTTTGATCCTAGCTTATTTATTCAGCTTTCAGCTGATGTATAAATCTCAATTTCAAAAAATTGACCCTTATGACTGGTTTTGTGCTCCAGGGTCACATTTGACGATTATTTAATTCCTATGGAGAAAATGAAAGGGAAAAATACTTTCAGAAGGTCGCTGTGAAAGCGGGCGGCCGTTCTACCTGCTGATGGAGACGTAGTTGAGCACACTGGGAGAATCGTACTCCTCCATCCAGGCCACGGCGTTGAAGAATCCGGGCAGGAGCAGGTTAAAGCTGGACACAACCACAGGAACGGCCAGCAGACTGGCTTCCGTCAGCAGCGGATCAGACGAGTTGGAGTGAGCGCGGTAATTCAGATCCTGAGAGAGCGAGAGAGAGAGAGAGAAAGAGCTGGATGAACAAACACAAACACTGTGAAGCTGATGACACACCGAGACATTAAACCAGACCATACTGTTTATAGAGCAAATACTCCAGAACATTCAACATGACTGAGCAAACACACACGAGACCACGGATATACTATATTTTAATATAGATTGTTACAATTTAGATTTTTTTTTTAATGATTATATTTTATTTTTATATTTACTGTTTTGATTTTAATTTTATTTAAAGTTTTAGCAATTTTGTTCTGTTTTTGTCATTTTTATTATAATTTTTTTATGAAGTCTATATCAGGGTTATTATAGTTAACTAAATCTTAAACCATAAAAAAATGTTACTTGAAATACAGTAAATAAAATAAAATATTTCAGCTAGTTGCCAATCTTAAATTGAGCCTTAAACTTAAAGCAGACATGAAAACATCATAAATGAACTCCAGACATAAAGACTACACATACAGTCAGGTTCATATATATTTGGACACAGGCACAATTTTTATTATTTTAGCTGCTGACCATATTCAAGTTACAGTTATATAATGAATCTGGGCTTAAAGTGCACACTCTGAGCTTTAATTTGAGGGTATTCTCATCACAATTGGAGGAAAGGTTAAAGAATTACAGCTCTTTAATATGTACCTCCCCTCTTTTTCAAGGGACCATAAGTAATTGGGCAATTGACTCAAAAGCTGTTTCATGAACAGATGTGGGCTATTCCTTCGTTATTTCTACATCAATTAAGCAGGTAAACGTTCTGGACGTCCACGGAGGACAACAGTGGTGATGATCGGAGGATCCTCTCCACGATAAAGAAAAACCCTTTCACAACATCCAGACAAAAGAAGAGCACTCTCCAGGAGACAGACGTGTCTCCGTCAAAGTTTACAATCAAGAGAAGACTTCACCAGAGCAAACACAGAGGCTTCAACACAAGCTGCAAACAAGCCCAGATTAGACTTTCCCTAAAAACATCTAAAAAGCCAGAGCACTTCTGGAAAAGCATTCTTTGGACGGCTGAAATTAAGATCAAGCTGTACCAGAATGACGGGAAGAAAAAAGTCTGGAGAAGGCTTGGAACAGCTCATGATCAAAGCACACAACATCATCTGTGAAACATGGAGCAGTGTGATGCATGAGCGTGCATGGCTTCAGTGGCACTGGGTTACTGCTGTTTAGTGATGATGACACAGAAGACAGAAGCAGCCGGATGAACTCTGAAGTGTATAGAGATATACTCTCTGCCCAGATTCAGTCAAATGCAGCAAAGCTGATTGAGAGGCGCTTCATAGTATGAATGAACAATGACCCAAAACACACAGCAAAAGCAACCCAGGAGTTTACCCAGAAGGTAAAAAGTGGAATATTCTGCAATGACCGAGTCAATCTCCTGATCTCAACCCGACTGAGCTGCCTTTCACTCGCTGAAGACCAAACTAAAGGCAGAAAGAGCCACAAACACACAACAACTGAAGTCAGCTGCAGTAAAGGCCTGGCAAAGCGTCACAAAGGAGAAACCCAGTCTCTGCTGATGTCCATGAGCTCCAGACTTAAGGCAGTCATCACCTGCAAAGGATTCTCAACAAAATATTAAAAATGAACATTTTATTTATGATTACATATATTTATCCAATTACATTTGAGCCCCTGAAAATGGGGAGGTTGTGTATAAAAATGGTTGTAATTCCTAAGAATTTTATGTTATATTTTATTCAACCCTTTGAATTAAAGCTTAAAGTCTGCACTTCAATTTCATCTTGATTGTTTCATTTTAATTCTATTCTGGTGGCATACAGAGCCAAAATTACAAAAACTGTGTCAGTGTCAAAATATAATTGACCTGACTGTATATAGCAAAATTATATTGACATCTAAGTTCCCTCGTTCTGGTCAAACCTGAGGCAGCTTTCCTCTGTTTATAATTCAGCTCGTAGTGAAATGTAAAATGTGAGCCTGTCTTTCCGGTCTTTCGAATCAAAGGATCAAAAAGCATATGTCGTACCCCGTGCATGTATTCAGAGAAGTAATACACAGCTAGCACACACGCTAATGTGCTTCCCAAACACATGATCCACGCCAGCATGTGGATGAAGACCCGGAAGAGCCGCTGCAGAACGGGGAACGTCAGCTCCTGACGGTTCACTTCTGCCACCAGCTCCTGCAAACAGAGAACAGCTGAAGCGTGTGCCATACATGGATCATACGTGTGTATATGTGTCAGACATGGATCATACGTGTGTAAGTGTGTCAGACATGGATCATACATGTGTATGTGTATCAAACATGGATCATACGTTGTGTATGTGTATCAAACATGGATCATACGTCTGTATGTGTGTCAAACATGGATCATGGATCATACATGTGTATATGTGTCAGACATGGATCATACGTGTGTAAGTGTGTCAGACATGGATCATACATGTGTATGTGTATCAAACATGGATCATACGTCTGTATGTGTGTCAAACATGGATCATACATGTGTCAAACATGGATCATACGTGTGTGCATGCATGTCATATATAAATCTTGTGTGCGCATGCGTGTCAGACATGGATCATACATGTGTATGTGTATCAAACATGGATCATACGTCTGTATGTGTGTCAAACATGGATCATACATGTGTCAAACGTGCGTGTGTGTGTGTATTATGCATGTCATATATAAATCATACGTGTGTATGTGTGTCAGACATGGCTCATACGTGTGTATGTGTGTCACACATGGATCATGCGTGTGTATGTGTGTCACACATGGATCATACGTGTGTATGTGTGTCACATATGGATCATACGTGTGTATGTGTGTCACACATGGATCATAGGTGTGTATGTGTGTCACACATGTGCATGTGTGTCATACATGGATCATACGTGTGTATGCGTGTCATACATAGATCATACGTGTGTGTATGCTAGTCATATAGCAATCATATTTGTGCATGCGTGTCAGACATGGATCATACGTGTGTATGTGTGTCATGCATGGATCATACATGTGTGTATGCGTGTCATACATGGATCAGATGTGCGTGTATGCGTGTCATATATCCATCATATGTGTGCATGCGTGTCATGCATGGATCATACGTGTGTATGCGTGTCATACATGGATCATACGTGTGTATGCGTGTCATACATGGATCATACGTGTGTGTATGCTAGTCATATATCAATCATATTTGTGCATGCGTGTCAGACATGGATCATACGTGCGTGTGTGTGTGTATGCGTGTCATCTATGGATTATACGTGTGTGTGTATGTGTGTCATCCATGGAGCATACATGTGTGTATGCGTGTCATACATGGATCAGATGTGCGTGTATGCGTGTCATATATCCATCATATGTATGCATGCATGTCAGACATGGATCATACGTGTGTCATACATGGATCAGTCACAGATGGATCATACCTGCGTGTATGCATGTCATTTATCAATCATATGTGTGCATGCGTGTCAGACATGGATCATACGTGTGTGTGTGTGTGTATGCGTGTCATCCATGGATCATACGTGTGTGTGTATGTGTGTCATCCATGGATCATACATGTGTGTATGCGTGTCATATCAATCATATGCGTGTCATACATGGATTATACGTGTGTATATGTGTGTCATACATGGATTATACTTGTGTGTATGCGTGTTATAAATCAATCAGACGTGTGCATGTGAGTCATACATTGATCATACATGTGTACATGCGAGTCATATATGGATCATATGTGTGCTGACCTTCAGCTGTGTGCCGATGTTTGCCCGCTGCAGTCTCACTGAGCTCTTCTTGATGACTTTAAAGTCCCATGAGCTGAAGACCTTTATGGCCAACAAGCCTTTAGATTTATCGATGCGGAAACTCTGACCGAACGACTTCGACATGCTGGAAAACAGAAACAGAGGATCAGTGCAGCTCATCTGGACGGCAGGTCAAGACCATTACCATCAACTAAAACTTTAAAAAATGAAATTAAACCATAAAAAAAAAGTAATAAATGTTAACTGAAAAAATATGTAAAAAAAAAAAAAAAAACTTATATACTCAGCTAGTTGCCAAGGAAACCCGTTCTCATTTAGTTTAGCTTGATGTATTAAAATTACTAAAACTGAAATAAATTTTTTTTTTTAATTATAGGATATAAGACAACAAAATTATTAAAAATCTATTAAAATTAAACCGTAAAATATAATGATAATAAAAAATAAGGATAAACATTAAATGAAATTAAATAAAGTACTTAAAAAAACTTTAGCTAGTTGCCCAGGAAACATTCCCATTTGGTTAAATTTGATGCACTACAATGACTAAAACTAAATTAAAACTTAAATAAATATTTTATTAATTAAAAAAAGGAAAAAATAATGGCACACAACAAAATTAATAATAAAAAAAAATAATAAAAAAAAATTAAATTTAATAAAAATTAAATTAAATTAAACTGAAACCAGAATATATAAAAATAAAAACTAATTCAAACAATTAATAAAACCTACAATAATATCTCAGTTAGGGGTGGGCGGTATGACCAAAATTCAGTTTCACGGTACGACTAATTTTATTTCACGGTAACAATATATTTCACAATATAGTTATTTATATATGTAGTTATTCTGACCATCAACAAAAAAGGCTTTTTATGATAAATAAACTCAAATACTTTTCTTTTTCTTTTATTTGGTAAAATATTTATTCAGTAATAACACAATCAACTTAACACACATTAACTGCCTCCAGCTGACTGATATTAAATGCAACTTTTAGGTTCAATTAAACTTTACATAAGGTGTTTCTCATGTTATTGTTTTATTTCAATCAGTTTATAATATCTAAATATTGTTATTGAATTAATAAAAATTAAATTAAATTAAACTGAAACCAGAATATATAAAAATAAAAACTAATTCAAACAATTAATAAAACCTACAATAATATCTCAGTTAGGGGTGGGCGGTATGACCAAAATTCAGTTTCACGGTACGACTAATTTTATTTCACGGTAACAATATATTTCACAATATAGTTATTTATATATGTAGTTATTCTGACCATCAACAAAAAAGGCTTTTTATGATAAATAAACTCAAATACTTTTCTTTTTCTTTTATTTGGTAAAATATTTATTCAGTAATAACACAATCAACTTAACACACATTAACTGCCTCCAGCTGACTGATATTAAATGCAACTTTTAGGTTCAATTAAACTTTACATAAGGTGTTTCTCATGTTATTGTTTTATTTCAATCAGTTTATAATATCTAAATATTGTTATTGAAATATTCCATTTATAATAAATTACATTTACTTCCTTTTAATTTTGTAGAATACTATTAATACTAGTTATATAGTTTAAATTTGTTCCCTGGTATCTGTTTATTATAGCCTACTGCGTTTTGAAGGAGCTTGTTTTGCTCTTTTTGTGATAACTGGAAACCCTTCACCTGGAGCTTTAATCAAGAGAGGGAAGAGTGCAATAGTGACTAAAAGGAGAGCAGCAGTATGCAAACTTAACATTAGAAGTCTAAACTATAACAAAACAAAAAAAATCTGTTACGGTTTACATTTTATTTCGTGGTAACTATATACCATCACACTGCCAAGCTCTAATCTCAATGATAATAAAATAACACTAAAGATGTACTTATATTAATACAGTAATCTTCAAAGCACAATCTGCTTTTATTGTCATTCAGAATTGTTACATTTACATTTATGCATCTGGCAGAGGCTTTTATTCAAAGTGACTTGTATTACACTTAAGATGTGCATTTATTTAGTTCATGCATGTCCTGAGAATCGAACCAATGACCTCCTGTTTGGTTGCTATAAAAAATACGATAAACCTAAAAAACAAGACTGTTTAACCATGTTTATATTAAAAGTATGTATGGAACCCAAATCATAAACAATCACAAGTGACGAACATGCGTATACAACGCTTTCAAGAGAGCCTCACCTGTAGACGAGGATGATGCAGGTGATGAAGAAGGCGGCGCCGATGGTGAAGAAGTAAACGAGAGGCATGTTATAGGACAGTCCAGAACTACAGGACGTCCCATTCCTGGACGCAGAGCAGCTGCGGCCCGTCTGAAGCGTTTTGTTACTATAGTATCCGTAATACAGCAGCGAGTGCGAGAAATAACCCTGAGAGAGAGAGAAGTGTGATCGTGAAGCATCTCGCTTACAGAACCAAATACTGTTGTGTTTCCAAGTCAAGTTGAACCTACAGTCTAAATGTTTCTTGAGCAGCAAATCAGTATATTAGAATTATTTCTGAAGATCATGTGACACTGAAGACTGGAGTAATGATGCTGAAAATACAGCTGCGCATCACAGAAATACATTACAGTTTAACACATATTCACAGAGAAAACAGCTGTTTTAAATTATAATAATATTTCACTGTTTTTACTGTATTTGATCAAATAAATGCAGCCTTGGTGAGTGAAAGAGACATCTTATTCCAAAATTTTAACTGCTAGTGTATGTTCAGAAGTTTATGATTCACATTTGTGAATCTCAGTGATTGGTTCACTTGTTTACCCCCCCCCCCCTCGATTAGCACAAAATCACTTTCCCTGACTTTTTCATTAACCGTTCCCTCCTGGTGGAATGACCTGCACAACTCAATCCCAGCAGCTGAGTCCTCAGCCATCTTCAAGAATCAGCTAAAAACACATCTCTTCCATCTTCATGTGACCCTCTAACTCTAGCACCTTCTATTCTAATTTATCTATTTTTTTTTCTTTTAAAAAAACACTTGAACCTCTAACACTTGCGCTCTCAATTCTATTTCTATTCTAACTACTTGTTTCCTTTTTATTTATTTTATGGTATATTAAAAAGTGTATATTTTTTTATGTGATTGTTGGTACATTTGACCAGTTTTTACCATACTTTCAAAACAAAAATTAAAATAGGAAAAATATGCAATATGAAAATAACTGAAGACAAAATGTGTTTTACTGAGAAAAAACAAGATTTGGTTTTTAAAAAGCCTTTTTCCAAAAGGTACATCTGGAAAAAGGGGGGTCGTCTTATAATCAGGGTCGTCTTATATTCGGGCCAATACGGTACTTATTGTCTTTTGATTTATTATAAAATGACCATCTAACACTAGCATTCACTAGTATTTTGACTTGTTGTCTTTTTTAAATAAAAATACACCCCTTTACAACTTGCACTTGATTCGATTTCTATTCTAACTACTTGTTTTCTTTTTATTTATTATAAAATGACCATCTAACACTAGCATTCACTATTATTTTGACTTGTTGTGTTTTTTAAATAAAAATAAACCCCTTTAACACTTGCACTTGATTCTATTTCTATTCTAACTACTTGTTTTCTTTTTATTTATTATATTAAAAAAGCCTTGCGTACTGCGTTAAGCTAATTGAGACTTGTCACAGCACTTGTATTGCTTCTATTGTCCTCATTTGGATAAAAGCGTCTGCTAAATGCCTAAATGTAAATGTAAATATGTAATTGTGTCCTTATTAATGCACTTACGGCGCCCGTGAGCACCTCCAGGCCCCATGTGCTCCTGACAGTGACGTTCTGGTCCTCGTCCGGATGAGCGATGGCCTGAGGAACCACCAGCAACAAACCCGTGACCAGGAACAGGAAGACATTGAAGAAGAGGAGCGTTCTGAGGAAGACGAAATACGAGAGGACGCCTGTCCCGAAGCGGCCGCCAACACACTTCAGAGCTGTTTGCCACAACTGCAGCGAGGACAGGAACGACAGCCAGCCGTACCAGCCGTGCCTCAGCGCCTGACAGACACACACATCACAGCACTGATTACAAATGACTGAGACTAAAAACAGACGAGAGACACAATTATTTAGCATATTCAGTGGTAATATTCATAGTTAGTTTATCCTTCTGTTTAATTACAGTCAGAGTTGTAATAGTTAAAGGAGACATATTATGCCCCTTTCTACAATATGTAATATAAGTCTCCGGTGTCCCCAGAATGTGTCTGTGAAGTTTCAGCTCAAAATACAGCACAGATCAATTATTATATCATTTTGAAAATGCCTATTTGGAGTAAAAGCAGTGCCCGTCTCTTTAAATGCAAATGAGCTGCTGCTCCCCGCCCCCTTTTCCAGAATAGAGCTGCGCCATTACAGCTCGGACCTGCTAAAACACATCTGTTTTGGTTCTGATTATCATGTTTATCACGCTGAAATCATGCGTTTTAAACCATATGAGTTTAAACTTCTGATATAGGGTTTTCAGAGAACACACATCCGAAGCACACACACAGAAAGCGGCTGTCACAGCATGTGAGCACTAAACTAAGTTCTCATTCACACACAAGTTTATGTTAAAAACACAAACATAAAAACAGCTGGGAAATAAATCTCATGTTTATTTTAGATCTGTGTGGCAGCAGCAATATACAGTAAATAAATCAATAAATGCACTGCTCTGTTGTCTCCTCTGAGGCTGTGACTCTAAACAGTGTTCTGTGCTCGTCTGTGCAGCCAAACACAGAACAGTTAGCATGTTCTGCTCAAACTTTCATCATGGCATTAGAGCTGCTACACCGCTGTCGCTTGCGAAAACACAATAACGGCGCCTTGAGTGGAAGTTTACAGATTAAGGGGCGGTAATATTATAATGAGATCAGACATGCTCATTTTCTCAGACGCTTGCAGAAAAAGGCTTCCCAAAACAGAGTTACTGGGTTAATCTTTTTTACGATTCCTTGGTTGGTAGATGCACCGGAGACCTGATTATAGCACTTACAACCTGGAAAAGTCAGATTTTCATGATACGTCACCTTTAACGAAAACCTTAAAAAACTGCTTTGTAACTTGGAATGCTTGATAAATGTTGTTGAGAATGTTACTTTCTCAACAACATTTATAATTTTTGTTTGGTTTAAGTTGAAGTACTAAAATAACTAAAACTAAATAAATTAATAAATACAAATTAATAAATACTATATAGACATTTAAAAAAAAATTTTTTAAATAAATAATATAGACAAAAAACCCACAACACAATTACTAAAACTTTCAAATGAATGAAAATTAAAACTGCTAATCTTTCTTCTTGTTTGTTTATTGGGCACGGAGTATTTTTTGAATATTCAATAATAACTTTTCACTTTTCCATTTTCACTGTGACATTTTGCAGTACGTCTCACTTTAATGCAAATGTTCAGCTGATGCCAATAAAGCAACACTGAAACAGAACTGAATGTCAGAGAGCTTATATTGTCTTCAGTACTAAAGTACATCTGCACATCTGACACAGAGTGCAAATATAGACCATTCGAAACAAACAGCACGCATGATTAACCTCTGACACGCTCCACTACATGCCTGTGATACAACACTATAAAACTACCGTTAATACCCTGATACACACACACACACACTAAAACACTCACACACACACACTAGCACACACACACTAGCACACACAAACTAGCACACACACACTAGCACAGACACACGCTCAAACACTCACATGCATGCACTCACACTCACACACAAACAGACACACTTACACACACACACACACACACACAAACACACACACACACACACACACACACACACTGTCAGACACACACTCAAACACTCACAAGTATGCACTCACTGACACACACACACACACACACTCACACACACACACACACACTCACTAGCAGAGACACACACTCAAACACTCACAAGGATGCACTCACTGACACACACACACACACACACACTCACTCACTAGCACAGACACACGCTCAAACACTCACAAGTATGCACTCACATTCAACAAAAATATCAATCACTGACTGAAGGCTGAATCTCAAAAGACACAAAGAAAAAAAACAGCCGCACACTTCATATGACAGATATATACAGGCTATATACAGAATGAAGCTAATGTTCTTAAAAAAAAATAGTATTTAAAAAAAGTACCAACTTTTGTTGTCCTTGTGAAATAAATTTTAAAAACAAAAAACAAACTTATTTCAGCTAGCTGCCAAGCCAACATTTCTTATTTTCATTTAGTTTAAGCTGAAGTACTAAAATAGCTAAGCATGTTTTAGACTCACAATGATGATGTAATACTTGAACTGACTGCAGCAGGGAATCTGATTCTGAGACACAGAGTGTTCGGCTTTATTCAACACCAACATCCTGAAAAACAGACAATATCAGAAGAAAATCAGGAACTCAGAAACCACAAATGTTTCTACGTGATTCAGTTTTTTTCTGTTTACAATGACGGAAATCCAATTGGAGCAAACATACTAAACAAAACAATGCTTTTAGCACTATTTATTACAACAAAACTCTTTTATGAATGACTTTAACTACACACTGTCTTTAAACCAGCCAGTAAGTGATTCAATGATTCATTAGAATAAGAATCAACTCACAGCAGTTGAACTGCACCACTCATGTCTATTTATTGTCTTTGCATTATTTTGTACATTAAAAATATTGTTGAGTCTGATGAATTTCTTTTCTTCCATAAGCCGTACATTTTGTGTTGCATCACATTCTATTCAGACCCTAAACTAAATATGATTTGCAGGACATGTTGAATAGACACAATAGCAGGTGTGGCAGTGTTTATTAGTGTATTTACCTGAGCTCTTTCTTCTCTGCGAGACTCAGAGGCATCGCTCTCAGCATACGCACGCGATCACTGGCTGACAGATTCTGCAGATTATTGACCAAACGCTCCCTCTTATTCTCTACAAACACACAGAATCATCACACCAGATCAGCACGGCATAGTTTAAGATGTTTCAGGCATCAAATGTGACCCTACAGCACAAAAGCAGTGTTAAGTCGCTGGGGGATATTTGTAGCAATAGCCAACAATACATTGTATGGGTCAAAATTATACATTTCTCTTTTATGACAAAAATCATTAGGATCATAAGATCATGTTCCATGAAGATATTTTGTAAATGTCCTACCATAAATATATCAAAACTTAATGTGTGATTAGTAATATGCATTGCTAAGAACTTCATTTGAACAACTTTAAAGATGATTTTCTCAATATTTTGATTTTTTTGCACCCTCAGATTCCAGACTTTCAAATTGTTGTATCTCAGCCAAATATTGTCCTGTTCTAACAAACCATACATCAATGGAGAGCTTATTTATTCAGATGATGCATAAATCTCAATTTCCAAAAATCAACCCTTATGACTGGTTTTGTGCTCCAGGGTCACAAATGTGATTTCAGTGCTTTCACCTTCTTCCTCAAATCCGGCTGCGTCCGTTTCCACGCGGTATCCACGGATGCTGGGCCGCGCGGATCGAGGGAAGTGCTGGATGGAGGGTCTGCTCTGTCTGCGTCTGCGCAGCTGCATGGTGCGGTTGCAGTACTGAGAGATGATCGCGCCACGACTGCGACCTAATCAAAGAGATTAAACTGAGATCATCTGGAGACATCAGTGAGCTATCAAGAGGAAAAGACACCAGCTGTACAGGAAACCCGATTTTAATTATAACAAACAACATCTGAGGTTTTTCACCAGAAATGAAGATGAAAGACAGAGTAAAGAAATGGCTACACAGCAAAGATATTTCATTTCCAAATGCATTCAGAAATTATATCCTCATATATTACAAATTAAAAAGCAAGAAAAGTTTACGTGAATGTGTAAAATAATTTATATTTTTTTATGCATTCATTGAAATTTATAGTTTTTATTTTTATATTTTCCATTTTAATTTTCAAAGGTGACATATCATGAAAATCTGACTTTTCCAGGTTGTAAGTGCTATAATTGGGTCTCCGGTGCATCTACCAACCAAGGAAACGTGAAAAAGATTAACCCAGTAACTTTGTTTTGGGAAGCCTTTTTCTGCAAGCGTCTGAGAAAACCAGCGCGTCTGATTTCGCTCGCTTGGTGACGTGACAAAGGGATCTCATAATATCACTGCCCCTTAATCTGTAAGTTTACACCCACGGCGCCGTCATTTTGATTTCGCAAGCGACAACGGTGTACCAGCTCTAATGCCATGATGAAAGTTTGAGAAAAACATGCTAACTGTTCTGTGTTTGGCTGCACAGACGAGTAGAGCCCGACCGATATGGATTTTTGGGGGCCGATACCGATATTAGGGAGTAAAAAAAGATTGATACCGATATATCGATCGCTATTCTTTGTGTAGGCTATATTATAGTACAGTATAGTCAAAAGTTTGGACACACTTCCCATTCGTGTGTCCAAACTTTTGACTGGTACGGTATATAGAATACAGTATATCGCCTACATAAACAGAATATACTGTGGGGAAAAAAAGTATTTAGTCAGCCACCAATTGTGCAAGTTCTCCCACTTAAAAAGATGAGAGAGGCCTGTAATTTTCATCATAGGTATACCTCAACTATGAGAGACAAAATGAGAAAAAA
>JADLZM010037200.1:506352-518502 GCA_018148995.1 Sinocyclocheilus maitianheensis
TCATTTTGTCTCTCATAGTTGAGGTATACCTATGATGAAAATTACAGGCCTCTCTCATCTTTTTAAGTGGGAGAACTTGCACAATTGGTGGCTGACTAAATACTTTTTTGCCCCACTGTATATATACATAAACACATTTTTTTGCAATGATAACTCAAATGTGGTGATTAAACACTTATAATGATGTGACAAACATAGGCCTATGTAGTGGAGGCAGGGTATTTAACAATTTAACAAACTTTATTTGGCGGGTGGATAATTTGAAGCAGCGGACTCGGGTGAAGTTTGAGCTCATCCGTGCATCTCTACACTACACTGACCTGGGTCACCAGTAGCAAACAATGGAGCGCGCTCTGCTGGACAAACTTGGTAATTACACCATTCAGAAGCATTTAATCTGTGTTATATGTTCTGTAAAAAAAAAAAGTTCATATCGGCGGCATATTCGCCGATACCAATATATCGGCGACAGGCTCATATCGGCCGATAATATCGGCTAAACGATATATCGGTCGGGCTCTAGTTTAAAACGCATCATTTCAGCGTGATAAACATGATAATCAGAACCAAAACAGATGTTTTTAGCAGGTGAGAGCTGTAATAGCGCAGCTCTATTCTGGAAAAGGGGCGGGGAGCAGCAGCTCATTTGCATTTAAAGAGACAGGCATGAAAAACAGCGTGTTTCTGCTTCCACTCAAAATAGGCATTTTCAAAATGATATAATAAATTATCTGTGAGGTATTTTGAACTGAAACTTCACAGACACATTCTGAGGACACCAGAAACTTATATTACATATTATAAAAAGGGGCATAATATGTCTCCTTTAAGTTTTAGCAAAAAACAAACGCACTAGGGCTGGGCGATTTGGCAAAAAAATTCAATCTTGATGTTTTTCAAAACGTTTGACCAATTTTCTATTTTTTTTTAATGATTTTTAACTACCTGAACCTGAAAATGTAACTACAACATGATTTAAGTAACTTTTTCTTTATCATCCCTCTAGTTAAAGAAAATTCTATTCCAAGTGCAGCACACATGAAGTTGTCAACATGATGTAAATGTAAAACAAATAACTTAAGTATCTTTACATCTTGTACAAACTTGCCTTATACATGTGTGTTCAGAAATAATACGAGGAAAATGTTTTTTTTTTTAAATCTCAAAAGTCAAGGTAATTAAAATTCAAAATGACTGAAGGTAGACTATTATTAACTATAAATGTTCTGTAAAAACAACAGCAGCTTTCAGCCTGTCACCATGATGCAAATATGAAATTACAGGTTTTTTTATTCGCTTGCACTGCTTTTCCATTGTTTTTTTGGATGTGTTTGACTGTTACGCTCGCGTCTCATGCATGAAAAGGCATTCTAAAAACGCAGCGCTCAAATTAAAAGAAGTTCACTCCCATCTTCTTGCATGTTTTTCCTATTCCACTGCTTGCGTTGCATCTTTATCAACACAAAAGCGCATTCTGTGTGAATGGAGCCTAGCAATATGAGTGGTTAATCACGTGCACAGACACGCAGTTAGATCATTCTTTTCTCTTTACTGTTATCATTGGCATATTGTCAAAGTGTCTAATTCTAACGTTTGGTAATATTTCTATTAAAAATAAAAACACACTGACCGATGGTGCGGCTGGGCATGGAGGACAGGACTCGGAGCGTGTCAGATGACCAGCGTTCTCCAATCAGATGATCCGTCTGCTGCGGCGCATCGCTGTCAGACCGCTGGTACACCGGAGCCTCCAGACACTCGACGTCATCTGAAACACAAAACAGCTCTGTCAGATTCCTGTCTGATGTCACTTCCTGTCTAAGTGGGCGGTTCCTGGTCAGAATGAGCTGCGGTGTGATCTGACCTCTGCTCTCCTCCTCCAGGTCAAACAGGGTCATCTCTATGACATCATGAAGGTCGTGACACTGTTCCTGGATCAGCTGACTGAATGAATCATGAACCCCATCCTCATCTGCTGGACTCCTGATGCACGAAAACACAGAAAACTCACAATGCTCAGCAAGGCTGCGTTTATTTGATCAAAAATACTGCAAAAATTCTTAAATATTTTTACAATGTAAAACAGCTGTTTTCTGTGTGAATATGTGTTAAACTGTAATGTATTTCTGTGATGCGCAGCTGTATTTTCAGCATCATTCCTCCAGTCTTCAGTGTCACATGATCTTCAGAAATCAGTATAATATGCTGATTTGCTGCTCAAGAAACATTTCTGATTATTATCAATGTTGAAAACAGTCGTGCTGCACAATATTTTTGTGGAAGCCGCCATACATTTTATTTTTCAGGATTCACAGATGAACAGAACGTTCAAAAGAACAGCATTTCTTTTTTTAAATCGAAATACTTGTAACAAATTTACTTGAAGTCTTTATGTATAATGCATTATAAAGCTATTCATAACACACATTGCAATGCATTATATCTTTTCATAATTGTAACCAAATTTAAAATGCATTATAATATTTTCAGATTCCTTGCTGGCTGCCATGTGCTTTAATGCATTATACATTTACAGTGTAACAATAAAGTGTTATAAAGTATTATTACAGTGGTTATGATTACTCATAAGATCGTACAATGAGTTATAAATTGCATTACCAGGCACATTTTTATTTATTTTTTTAAACGCATTATATATAAAGGCTTCAAATGAAGTGTTTCTGAAATCTTTTAAATGTCTATAATGTCACTTTTGATCAAGTTAATGTGTCCTTGATGAATAAAAGCATTAATTTCAGGGAGGGGAGGGGAACTTACTGACCACAAACATTTAAACAGTAGTGTGTATTAATTTTTAATCAGCTAAAATAAAAAATACATCCACAAACAATGTGCTGCTTGAAGCAACAACAAAAAAACATTTACTATGTAAATGACTCATGAACGGTATTACACACACACACAGCGAACACACCCAGAACACAAAGGAAGTGCAGATGAAAGAATAAAAACACTAAAAAGTCACTTACTCGAAATCAGTGACCAGATCAGAGTCAAAACTGACCCTGCCAGCCATGATTGGTGCTGTGCTCACGGACGCTCGCGAGGAAACTCTGACCCGATCCTCGTCATCCTGCTGCTAAACGCCACAGACAGAAGGAATGTCAGCGATCTGAGCTCTTATCATGTTCAAACCTGTCTGAGATCACAGACACACACGCTTTATGGAGATCTGAAGGGGTGTCAGAATCGCAAGAAGAGGAAGAAACAACTCTTTATCAGCCCTGATAACACAACCAGAGATCCCTGTATTAAAACTTTCATTTTGATACTGTTTTCTGGTGAAGGAAACGCATAAATGAAGAAGAACCTTTCAGAAAAAATACTGACAAAATCAAAAGTTTGAGCCGGGGGGAGTTTCTGAAATTTGGATGATTTGATACGGAGTGACCCAATTCTGTGTTGGATCAGGAAATTAGTACTGGGCACATTTACTTTCAAGACAGAACTATTATTATTTGCTGGTTCATCATGGAGTCAGTTTGACTGAAAGCTGGCAGAGATTCACCACACAACAGCTACAGACCGGACTGAATTAAATTAAACATATTTGCGTCGGCAACTTTAATCATGATTTTAATGCAAACCACATGAACACTAGCCTACAGCAAAACCGGCTGCTGGCCCTTTAAAACTGCACATAAACACACACACATACGATGAATAAATTATCTTAACAAAGAGACTTTATCAGACAACACCAATCACACTCATGAGAACAGGCAGAGAATGATTGAAAATGCTTTATTTCTTAATAAAAGACACTTGTGTAATGATTTACAAACAAACGGCTGGAAACACTGAACTTCTCGAAGGAAACGAGAAGCAGAGTGTGTGTGTGTGTGTGTGTGTGTGTGTGTGTGTGTGTGTGTGTGTGTATACGGTGGGTGGAGATGTGTTTTCCTGGCACTGACATCACTGTGGTCAGAAGACATTTCAAAAGCTTTCCATTAAAGATCTCAAACCATCCATCTCACACACACACACACTCACTCACTCATACACACTCTCTCATACACACACACACTCATACCCACACACACTCATACACACACACACGTCATCTCAATCATGTTTAAACACTTTATCAACCACAAACTCCAGCAACCACGCTTCATCAGATTCTCCTGATGACTTTCTATTCTTTCTGTTTTTAAACTCCAGTTTCGTTCAGTTTCATTAGTGATGAACTATTGTAACGCTGACACCGTTACTGAACTTAATGACAATATGATCTTCTGCAGAGCTGCTTTACAGCTCAAACTGAAGTCGTTCATAATTGACGAATTTTGCATTATTAACAGAGTTATTTTAATGTTTGAAGCTGATCTGTATTGCATAAAGCGCTACAGAAATAAACTACAACAAACAGGATGCAGAACTGCAGACCACTTCATTTCCCAGAATGCCGTTGCCTGCTGAATTTCCCTGAATTGTAATTCAGTAAACTCCATTTTATTGTGCAGCATTTAACACACACATCTCAGTCTCATCTTTAAGGTGTCTTTTAGCTCTGAGCTCATCATGTCCTCCTGATAGTTCACCAAAACACACGTTTCGCAGATGTAAACGACTTCTCTTTACCTTCTAGGAAAACTGACAATAAATATACTAATGACAGCATCATCATCAGATGTACTAATCACACTGACGCTGATGAGATTAACCCCTTAGGTATCGAAATTTGGTGCCGAACGACGAGACGTTTTTCGATACTCGATGGTATCGAGGCAATTCGGTCGGTGCCTAGAAAGTATCGAACTCGATACCCAGCCCTACATAAGACTGTTACTCACTTCCATCAACTCCGTTCACAGACTGTTATAATGCGTTTCTCCAGTTATTAACATCATAAATATAATAAGGTTTTTATATTTACATTTTTCTTAAGTAAACATTACATTATTTACAGGTCAAAAATTATTTTTCAAAGTTGTAAATAAAACAAAGACTACTTATTAATCATTACATTACTAGCCAGTGCTTTTTTTTTTTTTTACTATTATTTATATACCATCACAGTTTTTATCAATATTTTTAATTATCTTTTATTTTTATATTTTTTATTTAAATTAAATTTTTAGTCATTTTGTTAAGTAACATTGTCATTTTAGGTATATTAGGTTTCATTTATTTTTATTTCAGTTTTATTTATTTATTTGTAGTTGTAGTAATTTTCACCTAATATTCATTTTATTTTAGCTTTATTTCAACTAACAATTTTTTTTAGTTTTTTTTTGTTTTAGTTAACGATAAATAACTAAAACGCTAAAAAAACAAAATTCTGGATTCCATTTTAATTGTCAAATTTAAATTTAGTCATCAAAAATGCATGTCTAATTAATTTACATAAGACAATTTTAAATTGTATTTTTTTTTTTTACAATAATAGAGCCCAATAAAATTGTTTCTTTTCAGCATTTCGGTTTTCTATTTTATTTTTCCTGGATTTATGCTTTAAAACATTTACCATCAAAAATGGTGGTAATCCAAAAAAAACATTTAATTAATCTTTTAAAACGTAATCAAATCCTCATACAGTAAATTCTATTCATGTATGCACACTACGCATCCAGATGAAGATCATGGCTTTGATTCTGAATTCAAGTCGCTTTGGATAAAGCATCAGCCAAACGCATGAACGTAAATGCAAGACAGCTGTTGAACTGTATTTGACATCCTGATGATGAGTGTGGGAGTGTTGTGAAGGGATACGACTCTCTAGGGGACTAAAATGCGATTTGAAACGTGTCCAAAGGAGGGGATTTATACAAGACGCGGTCATTGTGTGAGAACAGCAAACAAAGAAACCGAGCTCAGATTACACTGGCACATCTGGAACTAGAGCAAAAGTGAAGAACCGGCCGATCCTGTACGGTCATGTTACACCGAAACATCTCTGAGAGTTCTGTCCCGTTCACAACACATCTGGAGCACACAGCGGGTGAAAGAGCAGAGAGGAAAATCTCCAAAAACACCCTGAGAAACAATTCACCTTCAAAGACAATCAGAGACACAACGGGCTTGCTGTGTTTCGTGTCACAGCGCATGACAAATTACATATCTGCCAGAATTCATTCAAAATAAAACACAATCGCACCCTTTCACATTTCAGATGAATTGCATTCTGATGTCATTCCCCTAAATATCAGATGAAAATGAACTGCTGTTTCTAAACTCCCTACAAATACTTCTGATACGGACAAAGTCTGGTAGACAAACACCAGGTTTTGAGACACAGCCAATGAATAGATCAGTTTGCACTAAAGCAAAAGAAAACAAGTACCATGGTTTTACCACGTTTTGGTCATGTGCCATGGCATTTGCATGCTTTTTTGTTAAAGTACACTGACAATATCAGATTCTCATTTAAACTCTGTGACAAATATTACTTCTGGCTGTTTCAAAACCTAGTGAGCTCCCTACCTAGACATCACTTCTGTGCATCATAAAATCCAAAGTACCTCAGATACGGATGGAGTCTGATATCCAAACGCAGGTTTTGAAACACAGCCAATAAATCACTCAGTTTGGGTTGAAGACGCTAACAAAGCAGAAGCAAAAAGTACCATTGTTTTACCATGTTTTGGACAAGTACCATGGAAATACCATGCTTTTGTAAAGGTTCAATGACATTACCATGGCAAATCTTCACTAAAATTCACTACAAATCTGAAATCTGACAAATAAAGCTTTGAACGTTCTGGCTGTTTCAAAGCCTAGTACGCTCCCTACATAGGCAGTATGTCATAGAAATGCAAAAGAGAAGCAAAAAGTACCATGTTTTTGTTTGTTTTGGTCAAATCTGCAACAAATTGAACTGTAACCCAACTACATGGTTGTTTCAAACCTAGTGAGCTCCCTACTTAGGCATCAAAAATCCTCTATAGTAACCCAATATACCTCAGATATCCAAAATCCAGGTTTTAAAGGGATAGTTCACCCAAAAATGAAGATGTGATGTTTATCTGCTTACCCCCGGGGCATCTGAGATGTAGGTGACTTTGTTTCTTCAGTAGAACACATTTGATGATTTGTAATTTTAACCGTTGCAGTCTGTCAGTCATATAATGCATGGCAATGGTAACAAAATCTATGAGAGTAAAAAAACATGCACAGACAAATCCAAATTAAACCCTGCGGCTCGTGACAACACATTGATGTCCTAAGACAAGAAACGATCGGTTTGTGCCAGAAACCCAACAGTATTTATATCATATTTTACCTCTAATACACCACTATGTCTTTGAGCGCGTGCACGGCATCCGGTGCGTGAGGTGTGTACGCGGCTACGCACTCTACCGTAGTTTATGTTAATGGGTGTGTTGATATCCAGCCAAAGAGCAATCAAGCATAGCTTCAGGCGAGCAGCTCAGAAGCTGGGAATACGTGGAAAGTCACCTCTCTCGAATGGGTTCACGCGAGAGAACGTAATCTTTTAGTTTTAAGTCGGTTTGAACAATCCGGATAAGCGCGAGTAAGTACCATTTAGATTAGCCGTCGTACCTACAATGACTGTGCACTGTGTAAACAATGAGTGACGTATATCGACGTATACGTAAAGCGACTGAAAGAACGGAAAGGAGGACTAAGAATCTCCAACGACAACTGGCCGTGCTACATTTGCTACAAGTGCCTGCACTTCAGCATTCGTACATCTATCGCTGTTCTCCATACTTGCCAAATAAGTTAACACAATGTTTACAGTATGTTTACACAGCGTTTTAAATCATGGCGGGTGAGGGCGTTTCCGTACGCGTTTGGCCAATCCATGTCTACTTACGTCACGATTAGTACCAGTTGTGCTGGTTAGACCCTGCTCCGGAGTAGGAGCTAATTTGGTTCTCGAAAAAGGCAGTCCGGTACTAAAATCGCTCCCAGTTCCGGCGGTGCGAACACGCCGAAAAGTGGGTAGTTCCACAATTAGTTCTGGTACTATGAAAAGGTTCCTGCGGTGCGAAAGGCCCTATAGTGGTGTATTAGAGGTAAAATATGATATAAATACTGTTGGGTTTCTCGCACAAACTGATCGTTTCTTGTCTTAGGACATCAATGTGTCGTCACGAGCCGCAGGGTTTAATTTGGATTTGACTGCGCATGTTTTTTTTACTCTCATAGATTTTGTTACCATTGCCATGCATTATACGACTGACAGACTGCAACGGTTAAAGTTAAAAATCATCAAATGTGTTCTACTGAAGAAACAAAGTCACCTACATCTCAGATGCCCCGGGGGTAAGCAGATAAACATCACATCTTCATTTTTGGGTGAACTGTCCCTTTAAGACACAGCCAATGAATCAGACAGTGACAAAATAGAAGCAAAAAATAAAATGTTTCGGACAAGTACCATGGAAATATCATGTTTGTTTCTGTTTTTGTTTTTTTAAAGGTACAATGACAACACCATGGTATTTTTTAAGTATCTCATAAATAACGTTACCATGGTAAGTTACATGAATGTGATGCTAGGTACGGTATACACAAGTACTATAGGATCGGATACAATCATCGTCTAACATTTGTTCTCCAGGTTTCAAATGTCTAGTGTTTGATTATTCCGTTCCCTGTAAACACTAAACATGTGACAAACGTGATTTTGACGCTAAACTGAGGAGAATTTATTGTTTTTAACACCTGCCGAAGTTCAAACGCGCCTGGTTGATTCGCTCATGTTCTTATATCAACTTTATCACTTCAAAACTCTATTA
The DNA here is from genome assembly GCA_018148995.1 of Sinocyclocheilus maitianheensis. Lineage (NCBI taxonomy): Eukaryota > Metazoa > Chordata > Actinopteri > Cypriniformes > Cyprinidae > Sinocyclocheilus > Sinocyclocheilus maitianheensis. The sequence continues at coordinate 515,085 of JADLZM010037200.1, forward strand.
AATCTCTGATTGTCATAAATAAATCAAGTAAATAATCTGTAACTCACCGCACAAGCACTCCGACAAACTTCTGACTGACTACCGACAACAATCTGAATCAGTTCCGCGAATCGGTTCGTTCGGTCTGACTTTTCAACCGACTCTCCCTCATTCCACAGCGCTGTTCGCGAATCGGTTCAAACGAATCATCAAGAAGAACAGGTTCAAATCGTTTGGAACGTTAACTAGGACTGAGTCACTTTAGTTTCCGTAGGGGGGGGTTAAATGATTTATCACCTCAAGAAACACGCTGAATACTTTCTATGGTATTTTTATGTTCACATAAGCGTTAAATAAGTATTGTGTCAGCAGGGGATGATATTAACGTGAACAGCAATTAACTAAATCACACACAAACGTTTGAACGACCTCAGTAATTTCAAAATGGTATGAGCCGATGCATTGAACCTTTGGCTTCAGTAAAACACACCAAAACAAACAATCAGAGGGCACTTAAAAGTGTTCCCACACAAATCAAAGACTGATATGTGACCCTGGAGCACAAAACCAGTCATAAGGGTCAATTTTATGAAATTGAGATGTATGCATCAGCTGAAAGCTGAATAAATAGCTTTCCATTGATGTATGGTTTGTTAGGATCGGACAATATTTGAAAATCTGGAATCTGAGCGTGCAAAAAAATCTAGATATTGAGAAAATCATCTTTAAAGTTGTTCAAATGAAGTTCTTAGCAATGCATATTACTAGTTTTGATATATTTATGGTAGGAAACTTACAAAATATCTTCATGGAACATGATCTTTACTTAATATCCTAATGATTTTTGGCATAAAAGAGAAATGTATAATTGTGACCCATACAATGTATTGTTGGCTATTGCTACAAATATCCCCCAGCGACTCAACACTGCTGTCTTAAATGTGTTCTAACACTTCCTACTGCATAACAAAGAAGGTTTAAGCTACAACTGCTGGCAGCTTCAGTTCAGAATCAGAAAGAATTCAGTCCCCGTTCCGATGCTTCTGTGTGGTCGTGTTATTGTTCATCGATGCTGATGGAGGAAGCTGGTTCTCAGCATGACAGAAGGAGGATGTGCGTGAAACAGCTCTTCTACAGAATGCGGTTTAGTTTATGTTGCTCAAGATTGTTTGTGTGACATGAGATTCTTTAGTCATAACGTGATGCAGCTTTTCCGTAAATGCGTAGACAATAAAATCAACCACAATCATGCAACATAACAGCACTTAAGAGCTCACAAATAATGCATGTTTATTAGTTTAGCTACATTAAGAGCCTGGAAGGATCCCACACTGAAAAACAAGATTGTCTTGTTTTCCAGTACAAAAATCTAAACATTAATAAAAATCAAGATATGTCAAAATAAATGTTGATGATATAAGTGCATTTATAACATTTGATCATGGATTCGATTCCCAGGGAATGAACGGATCGAAGACTTTACATTCACTGCTATTTGAGATTTAACATTAAAAGCATCTGCCAAATGCATAAACGTTAAAAGTTTTAGAAATGTTGAACTAAATATGCATTTTATAGCTTGGCTAGAAATTGCTTTTTGTAGTCATAATCACTATAAAATTATTTTTTTTAAATGCTTACAATCATGGATGACTGAAAACGTCATTTAAATGTGTTGGTCAGCATGTGTGGGAACCTAAAAAATAAAAATAAAAAGTTAAAAATCAATCAATCAATAAATGAACAAATGCATGCACTGGGATTTTGGAGTGGGTTTAAATTGAAAAATCTGTCATTTAAAAATGTATGTTGATTATACCGATATTTATTGTCTTTTTAAATAGCAATAAAAGGATTAGAAATTAAATAAAATGTAACGAGCCTAAATAAAAATGAAAAAAAAAAAAATCAATCAATCAAAATATAAACTGGATTTATTTTGAGTGGGTTTAAATTGTGACCATTTTTATATATTTATTATTTATTGTCTTGATAAAATAAGATTCTAATAAAAAGATTAGAAGTAAAAAAAAATGTAACTGAAGCCAAAATTAAAATACTAAAATAAATAAGTAAATAAAAATAATAAATGAGTGGGTGTGAATTGAGAGAGCATTTTGAATATACTATTTATTAAAGTAAAATCAAATCTAACGTAACTCAAACTTGAATTAAAATGCAAAAATAAAATCAATTAAAATGAACGAAAGATTTTTTTTGAGTGGGTTTAAATTGAGACAATGTAAAACGCTGAAGTTGAGACAATCTGTATTTTTTATTTTTCATGAAATGTACTATTATGTATTGTCTTCTTAATAAAAACAAAAAAAGACTGGAAGTTAAATAGACTCAAATCTGACTTAAATCTAAATCTAAATGATTGTTTATGATCGTGAATGACTGTGTAAATGTGTAAAGGCTGTTTCAACACAACTTTGGGTCAAATATGGACTAACCCAGCTGTTGGGTTACATTTTTTAATTACATTTTTAACCCAAAAGTTGTGTTAGTCCATATCTGACCCAAAGTTGTGTTGAAGCAACCCAGCATGTTTGAGAGTGCAGCAGAGAGTGTAAGAGTCCAGAGATGCATCTCTCGTCTCTTCAGCCTGATATACTGCTCATCAAACATCTCAGACGTCTGAGAGCTTGTTCATGTTCTCACATTCTGATGTGACACCCACTCGTTCATCACATGACTTCCTGCAAACTCACACACAGAAGTGCTAAAGAGAAGAGCATTGCTGCACACTCGACTCCATCCGTCCGTCTCTGTGTGTGTACAGCCTCGACTCACTGACGCATGATGGAGAAAGAAGACCGGACGCCAAACTTCCACAGACTGACCTCAGGTAAAGAAACACGTGTGTTTATGAGTTACTGAGACATGTTCCATCATCATTTTACATCTGATATGACACTGAATCATTTATGCATGATGATTTAGACCTGACTTCCTCCTCCTGCAGTTGGTTTGTAGAAATACATCACAACTCTTTGGTTTTGCTCGCTTTTTTGAAAACTTAGAAGTATAGTGTCTTCATAAATACTTTTGGATCAGGATTTGGTTTCTTCATGTGTCTGAGAGCATCTGCACTCTTCACAGTGCTTTAAAAAAGGCTCTTCACTGGCGTTAAAGAACCTTCAGCATGCATGAAAACTCTTCATCGCACAAAAGGATCTTTAGATCAGGGGGTTTCAAACTTGGGTTGGAAATGTTTGGAGAAAGTGTAAAAAATTAATTAATAAATAAAAAATGAAAATACAGTGCATGCATAGTTTCTAAGTAATTCTATTTTCTGACTATATTTTTTTCTCCAAGCACATTGTGCCAATTCGAAACCACATAAATCTTAATAAGTACTATTTATTTTGTGAATAAAAATATGCACACCAAACAAAAAACAACAAAAAAACAACATATATATATATATATATAT
>JADLZM010037200.1:518642-544894 GCA_018148995.1 Sinocyclocheilus maitianheensis
GTTGTTTTGTAGAAATACATCACAACTCTTTGGTTTTGCTCGCTTTTTTGAAAACTTAGAAGTATAGTGTCTTCATAAATACTTTTGGATCAGGATTTGGTTTCTTCATGTGTCTGAGAGCATCTGCACTCTTCACAGTGCTTTAAAAAAGGCTCTTCACTGGCGTTAAAGAACCTTCAGCATGCATGAAAACTCTTCATCGCACAAAAGGATCTTTAGATCAGGGGGTTTCAAACTTGGGTTGGAAATGTTTGGAGAAAGTGTAAAAAATTAATTAATAAATAAAAAATGAAAATACAGTGCATGCATAGTTTCTAAGTAATTCTATTTTCTGACTATCTTTTTTTCTCCAAGCACATTGTGCCAATTCGAAACCACATAAATCTTAATAAGTACTATTTATTTTGTACATAAAAATATGCACACCAAAAAAAACAAAAACAAAAATATATATGTAAATAAATAAAAAATTATATACAAATAAGTAAATAAGAATAAATAAGTAAATAAATAATAAAATATAAGATTAAAATAAACAAAAATATTCAAATAAATAAATGGATTAAAACAAACAAATAAATACAAAATTAGAGTGAAATAAGTAAATAAATAAAAATTAGATTAAAGTAAATAAATAAAAGTTATAAATAAATACATCAATATCATACTATAACAGTGCAGTACTATAATAAGAGAAAAAAAATAATAATGGAAACTACAGTCAATATTTGCCAAAAAATGTTTTTGATACATTTATAATATTAGTTTTTCACAGTATAAATTGTGTCTTTATGGAAGAAACAATACAAATGCTTTTTATTTATTAAAATTTTTCGGATAGGGGTTCCTCAGCTCGCACTAGGATGATCATATTTGGGTTCATGGCATCTAAAAAGATTGAAAACCCCTGCTTTAGATCTTCTAAATGTTCTTCAGACTCAGAAAAAGTGCTTCTTTTAAAAACAGATCACTGAAAGGTTCTTTGGGGAACCAAAAATGGTTCTTCGTTTGCAGAGATACTCAACTCAAAAGTGAATGTTGCGTTGTATCCAGCTTCGTTATTTTTTATTTTATTTTTCACATTTATTACATTTTTAAATGACTGAAAAAAACAACAACATATAAATTTTTATATTGCTTTTTACACTTTATTACAAAATGTATTTAAATGTATCTAAAACAAAAGTATAAATATGCTACAATGGCACATTTGTCCTATTTTTCCCCCGCTCTTGCAAATCAGAGGTCAGCGTTGGGCCTGGTTTGAGCATCTCTGTTCTAATGCATCGCTGCAAAACTCCTTTATTTTTGCCAGTGTTTTAATGAATGCTGATGTTTGTTCACGCAGCGGAGAGCTGGAGCTCGGATCTGTCCAGAGACTCGTGTGAATACTATCAGACGGAGATATTTGGCCTGTTGCCGAGCTCACAGGCTCATCGGCGGCTTCACGCAGAAACCCTCGCAGATGATCAGGATCAGAGTCTGCTGGACAGAGTCTCCTGGAACCCCAGCGTCCCGCTCCGAGACCTGCCCGTCTGTCTGCAGGACAAGAGAGACATCCGGTGAGATGTCTTGAGATCATTTCATCTTCACAAACAATGCATATTAAATCTTCCCCATCTGTGCATGCTTTTAAGTCTAGATTGAATTCGTACCTTTTTTAGTAGAGCTTTTAGAGTGCTCAGGTTTTAATTTTTAATGTTTAATTGTAGTTGTGTGACTGTATGTACTGATGCTGGCAAGCACTGGCCGACAGCAGTTATTTTAAACGTGTGATAGAAATAGAATTTGTGTTGTGTTGTACGCCGCAAACCACTGACGAGAACAGAGACAGAAAAGAACGCCGGCTTATTTATAGTTTTGCTAGTTGTTCATTTTAATAATCAAGCTCTGCAAAGATGCAGGATGACTTAAAATGATTTAAATGAACTGAATTATTTTTTAAATGGCTTTAGATTGAGACAATCTGCAATTTTTTACTTTTCATTGAATGTGTCAAATTGTTAATTGCCGATAAAAAGATTAGAGATAAAACTACATCTAACTCTAAAATGCACATAAATAAAGATGTAAAGTGGAATATTTGAGTGGGATTAAATTTATCCTTGAGACCCAGCTATGGAGTTTTTGTCCATCGTCATGGATACATGATGATATTTTGTTATTATCATTTAAATCTGATTCATTTTCAAATAGTTTGTCTTATACAAAGTTTGGTATGAAAACAATCCTTAAACCTAAAAATTGATTAGTGATTTTTTTAAAATACCATTGTTTTTGCCTTTTCATGTCTATTCATGTCATTTTATTTGTTAGAAAAATAAAATCCTGGTGTCCTCTACTGAGGACATAGCATAACATATGAATAAAATATCATTTTTCAAAAATGTTATTTTTCCATTTTTTTCTCATGCTCTAAACAATGTAATGACATGAACAACACACACACACAAAATCTGGGTCTCAGTAGGATATTCAGTACCTTTATGTATTGTCTTGCTAAATAAAAATAAAAAAGATTAGAAGTCAATCTCTCAAACTCAAATACAAATTAAAATGCTTAAAAAAAATGAAGACAACATGCAATTTTTTTTAACTTTTCATTAAACGTAGTATTATTGTCTTGTTAAATAAATACCAATAATCAATATTAGAAGCAAAATAAAATAAAATGTAACTCAAACCTAAATTAAAATAAAATAAAATACTAATAATAATCAATATATAAACTGGAACTTTTGTTTAAATTGAGAAAATCTGTCATTTTTATTTTTCATTGAATGTACCATTACGCATTGTCCTGTTAAATAAAAATACTACAAGACTAAAATAAAATAAAATCTAACTCAAATCTAAATTTAAATGCTATAGATGTAAACTGAAATCATATTGATTTTCCCCCTCAATAACTATTGTTTTCATCAACGAACAGACTCAATAATATCACAATCTCAATCAAGGTTAATGTAATACTTAATACTGTTAGCTCATTTAAAAAAATGCAATTACCTTTTAATTTTTTTCTATGGCAGACAAAAACAGAATTGTGAGATTTATACTCAGAGAAAAAAGATTGCGAGTTATGCAAAGTGCCAAAAAATCAGCATCTGGTGTTGAGTTTCAGCATCTCAGAGTTTTGACCAGCAGTTTGTGCCAATCAGAGAGCGGCAGCCCCTGCAGAGACGCAGCATTGGCTACTGGGACTCGTGGAGGCGGAGCCAGCAGAAAACAAGGCGGCGCTTAAAGGAGCATGTGGGCGGGGCCGTATCAGGACTGTTGCCATGGAGACACACGCTCCATAAGATCGAAGGTGACTGTAGCTATGCTTCCATCCAAAGTTACGAATTAAACTTGTGCACAAAATTGGAATATCCCGTAAAACATTTGCGAATAAAGCACTGCTTCCATCCAGGGAGTTGAAGAGAACAGCATTTCAGAATTCGGTAAAAGTGTTTCCATCGTAGTTTATGCACATGTTTTCTTACCGGATACGACAGTTTTTTATGCGCATCTTGGCGTTTCCATCCAGGGTTTTTTTATGCAATATCCCAAAATGCGCATAAAAATAGGTGGATGGTAGCTGATGAGTGTGTTGTACGTAGGTGAGTAGATGACGATTAATCGTATGCGGTTAATCGTATGCGATCTGCTGCACAGGTCAGTTTGGGGTCGGGGTGAAGGCGTACTTCGTGTTCCTGCGTTACCTGCTGTGTCTGAACCTGCTGTACTGCGTCATTATCGGCGGATCGGTGCTGACGCCAACGCTGGTGTTCGCACAGAACTCAAGTACTCACGGTGAGACCGGCCGAAGATCTTACACATGATGCACTGATACTCATCTGGGCCCGTGTTCACAGAACATTTTATCTTACCACTGAGAGTTCTCCTAAATGGCATTAAAAGCTTTTAGCTAAGAGTTTTCTCTTAAAGCTGCTGAGACAAACTTGCACTAAGGAATAGAGAGAAGTGTTAAGCTCAGAGTAAGGGGGCGGGGTTTACCTCGTTGCTATGGATGATGTCAGCGTGCTTATTAACTATGCACACAGTGATTGGCTGATAGTCTCTGTCAGAGATTTATTCATGGAAATATTGTAGAGTGCGATATTATGTTCAAATAAAGGTTTTAAAATGCAGGCTAAGTGTCATATGTTCAGCTAATTGTCAGCCTCTTAGATGTGTGCTTCTCGTAAACAATTAGCGGATATGCATATAAACAGCCTTTTAATTAACAGAGTGGAATAATCATGACATGCAAACGTAAAAGAAAACCAAACTGGACTCAAGCACAGCTGTTACTTCTTCTCTAACTGTTTAATGAAAACAAGGATATAATCAAAGAGTTGGTATAGCCTCCAAAACCAAAGGCGATACCTTTATAAAAGCTCATTATCGTCAAACGTTTCTAAAATCGCCGGAAACAGCTGTTTTAGGATAGTTTGTGGTTTAGGAGTCCTCTTCACTGCTCCTAACCTTTCACAGATTTAGGAGCTAGTTTTAGAGCCAAGACGCTTTGTGAAAAACTCTTAGAGCAAACATTTAGGACTGACACGCCCATTATTTTTAACATTTTCTCCTAAATCGACGAGTTATGAGCTACTTTTAGCCTTAAGATGTTTTGTGAATACAGGCCCTGATCTCCAATAAAAGCATGACTGGATTCTTTCAGGATCTCTGGGATTCCAGAACTTCTCATTCAAAGACTTTTTTGTCGGATCGGTAAGTAATTTTATTATGGTCCACACTCACCATTTCATCTGAACATCATTTTCAGATTTCAGTATTTAATAAACTCATTTAATATCATTAAAAACTCACTCGCTATGACCTGAGAGCAAAAAAAGCCACGTGGCTTGTTATGCTGCATTTGATTTTGTCTTTATATTGGTTTATATGGAAGCTTTTTTCCGACATTGAATGAAATAAGAATTTTAATCATAAATTTGAATACCCCAATTCTGACTTTTCTTTAATGCGAGAAGTCAGAATTGTGAGATAAAAAGTTGCAATTACCTTTTTTTTTTTTCCATATCAGAAAAAAGGAAGCTGTAAAGCCGGAAATCAGAGGAAAAAAAAAAGATTTGCAAGATAAAAAGGCACAATTACTTTATTTATTTTCCACCATGGCAGAAAAAAAGAATTGCGAGATGTAAAGATGGAAATCCGAGAAAAAAGTCAAATTTGTGAGATATAAAGTCACAGTTACCTTTTTTATTTTAGTTTTTTATTACATGGAAGAAACAAAAAACTGAATTGTGAGATAAAAAGTTGCAATTATTTTTTTCATTTATTTCTTGGCAGAAAAACAAACGGAATTGTGAGAAGTAATCTCCGAAATCTCAGACATAAAATTCAAAACGGTCAGAAATAAATGTAGAATTGTGAGATAAAAAGTCACAATTACCTAGCTATTTTTATATTCTGTGACGGAATCAAGCTTCCATAGATTGACTGATTGATTTATATTTCATTTCTTTTAGTAGAAAGTTTTATTCTATTTCTTGACTTTTCACAACTGCCTGTTTTTGGACATGCACAGATATAAATGAATGTCCCTGTTTTATATGTTGATTTCTTATAACCGTATTATTGGCTTAACTGTTTAATGTTTAGTGAATCTGCATCATATTCTTGAGCATGTAAACCAGATCCCTGTCTTATCTTTCCTAAATAAATATGAGCTGTCTGTCCTTCACATTCTGCATGAACTGTTCTCTCTCTAAACCCCCTCTCTTGTGTTCTGGGTCTGTTCCGTGTGTTTTCAGGGTGTTCTTGAATCCTCCCCAGTGTTTCATAGTTTCTACACTCGTGGGTCTCTTGATTTGGATTGTTTAAACACTCCGATCCTCTTTCTCCTTGGCATGTTCTCTGTCCTCTTCCTCAGCATCATCATGGTGGTCCGCAGGTCAGATCATGTACCTATGAGCTATTAAATGAATTAAGTTTTTGCGGCTTTTGAGGCTACCTGCATTTGCAGCTCTTGACCACTACCATACACTCATTCAACAGCATGATGTCGAATGCTAAAATACATCATTTCAACTCATCTCATAGTTTGCAAATGCTGTCCATAGAGTTTACAGTTTTTTTCAACTGCTTACACTCAAAATCTTTCCTGTCACACAGTTTCTGAAAGCTGACACTCAAACAGCAGAAGCACACACCAAATCTACAAAACCAGACACTAATTTTCAGCCTTTGACTCAGTTTTCAATTTCAGAAAACACTTTTTGCAAAACACACCACAGTTCTCTATGTACCACACACAAATCTAACAGGAATTAATATTATGGCAAAGCTGTTTGCAAACGTTTGCTTTTGAGATGTGTTTGTGATATTCTGAATGCAGTGCTTCATTTTGCAAGAGATGCGAGGCTTTTTGCATTTTGTGTGCAATTCTTGGATTTGTGTGTGAAGTTTGAAAAAAAGAGGCAACGTTTTGAAAATGTGTGTAAGCTGTTGAAAACACTGTAAAGGCTATTGAACTGGAAACATTCATTGATTTATAGTAAATCTATAGTATGATTTATAGTAAATTACTTTATTATTACAAACCCCATAAAGGGACATAGTGATGGGAAAAACACAAAACTTTTGCATTTCCCAAGAAATGTTGTGTTCGCTTGTTTAAAACATTTGCATTCCCCCAAGAAACTTGGCATTTCCAGAGAAACTTGGTGTTTCTTAGGATATGCAAAAGTTTTGCAAGTAAATGCAAAGTTTCTCAGAAAAGCAAAAGTTTTAACAAGTGAACGCAACGTTTCTCTGGGAACACTAAGCTTCTTGTGGAACGCAAAACTTTTGTGAGCAAACGTAACGTTTCTCTGGGAACATAAACATTTTCCAAATTAATGCAAAGTTTCTGAAGGGAATGCAAAAGTTTTATGAGTGAATGCAACGTTTCTCTGGGACTGCAAAAGTTTTGCGTACTTATGCAAACTTTTTTGGAGAGTGCAAAAGAATGAGTGTAACGTTTTTCTTAGAACGCAAAAAAGTTTTATGAGAGAGCGTGAAGTTTCTTGGGATAAGCAAAGGTTATAACAAGTGAACGCAACATTTCCCAGAAAACGCAAAAGTGGTGTGAGTGAACACAAAAGCATTGAAATAGGATTTTTTCTCTTATCTCATATTCAGGACAGTGGTCGGCTACAAACATTCGTGGCTCACAGGAAATCGCTTCAATTCCAACTTGAGTTACAAGGTTTTCTGTGGGTGGGATTTCTGCATCCAGAACCCTCAAGCAGCGTCACTGAAACAAAACTTTGTCCGAAACGAACTCAGGGTAAGAAGTCATGCCAGTCTCACAGAGAGAGAGTTTATAGATGGGTTAGGATGCAGGAACATTATTCCCAGTGGATGACCTCTGACCTCTGCTCCAGATGGATCTAGAAGAGCAGACGTTTCAACAGAGAGTCCAGCAGCGATCGCTCAGACACTGGGTTCAGCTCATCTTCCTGCGGATCCTTCTGAACGTCCTTGTGCTGGTTCTTCTGGGCAGCTCATTCATTCTGATATATTTTGCCATCCAAACGTCACAAACTAAGGTACCAATATGAAGTAAAATAATTGAAACAACACTATGCAACTTTTGTCCCTCTAGTGGTTGAAGCATAAAAGTACAAGTTACTTTATTTTGAATTATGATATATACTATGTATGTTTCATATGTGACCCTGGACCACAAATGCATGAATCATGATATATACTATGTATACTTCATATGTGACCCTGGAGCACAAAACCAGTCATAAGGGTCAATTTTTCGAAATTGAGATTTATGCATCATCTGAAAGCTGAATAAATAAGCATTCCAGTTTTTTAGCATATGAAAATATTTGGCCGAGATACAACTGTATAAGTATTCCAGTTTTTTAGTATATGAAAATATTTGGCCGAGATACAACTAGTTGAAAATCTGGAATCTGAGGGTGCAAAAAAATCTAAATATTGAGAAAATCATCTTTAAAGTTGTCCAAATGAAGTTCTTAGCAATGCATATTACTAATCAAACATTAAGTTTTGATATATTTACGGTAGGACATTTACTAAATATCTTCATGGAACATGATCTTTACTTAATATCCTAATGATTTTTGGCATAAAAGAGAAATGTATAATTGTGACCCATACAATGTATTGTTGGCTATTGCTACAAATATCCCCCAGCGACTTAACACTGCTTTTTTGCTGCAGGGACACAATTGTTTAACAGCTAATGTCCAGGCATTATTCTCTCTCTCTCTCTCTCTCTCTCTCTCTGTCTTCATTATTTAGTGTGAGAATCATTGGATTTTGTGTCTGATGTTGGAGTATCTTCCTCCGATCACAGTGACGACAGTAAACTACATACTTCCACATGTTTTCAGTAAGATCTCAGAGTTTGAAGATTACTCGCTCACCATTCAGCTGAACCTCACACTAATCAGGTCAGACAGGTCATGCACTTTGACCTCTGATGTGTTATATTTTAAACGGTCCTGTGGTGTTAAACTAATGTGTGTATTAACTCCACGTGCAGGAGTATTTTCCTAAAGTTGGCGTCTTTGGGCATCTATCTGTTCTTCTTCATCTTCATTAATGTTCAAGGATCTGAAGAACAACACAAGGTTTGTTAAGAAGGGAAGAAGTTGTTTCTCCTAGAAAACAATATGCAAAGACACCAACGTCTGTAATTAAAAGTCAGAGAGATCTTCTTATTAAATGATCTGAGCTGCTCCACAGTCATTATATAGCTCTATAGTCTTCCTGATTTGTGACTGTTTTTCTTTCTCCTGATGTATTTGAGGAGAAACATGACAATGTTCATACTGAAATGAAACAAATAAGATCTTTTTAACATGTTTATCAGTGCAGAGAGAATGCGTTTGGGAAGGAGATGTACAAACTCACCATCTTTAACCTCCTGGAGTGTTTCTTCAATGCATTTTGTGTGGCCTACCCAAGAATGTGAGTTACTTATATACTTTATTTAACCATTTAATACTTTATTGAACACTTTAGACATAAAATACATACGTGCCCCTCTGTGACTGCATATTTTAATCATTTAACACCACATTTGCATGGTTCTCTGGTGTCGGATAATGCTAATATGACATGCAGCTCAACACAAAGTATTTTTTTAAAGTGCTTTGTTTTTATTTAGTTTTTGAAACGCAAAAGGTTTTAAAACAAACTAGTGCTGTCAAACGATTAATCGCGATTAATCGCATCCAAAATAAAAGTTTTTGTTTACATAATATATGTGTGTGTACTGTGTATATTTATTATGTATATAGAAATACACACATACAATACAGCATATATTTTGAAAATATTTACATGTATTTACATGTATATATTTATACTCATATAAATTATATCATATATAAATATATTTAATATATAAACATAACATATTTTTCTTAAATATATACGTGCATGTGTGTGTATTTATATATACATAATAAATATACACAGTACACATGCATATTTTATGTAAACAAAAACTTTTATTTTGGATGCGATTAATCGCGATTAATCGTTTGACGGCACTAATTTCTTGCCGGAATGCAAAAGTTTTACAAGCTAATGCAAAGATTTTCAGGGAACTTTTGTGAGCGAACACAAAGTTTCTCGGTGGAGCACAAAAATTTTATAAGTGAATGCAAAGTTTCATGGGTAAACGCAACAAGTATTTCACAAGCAAGTATTTCGCAAGGAACTCAGTATCTCTTGGTGGAACGCAATTTTGTTAGAGAACACAAATATTTTGTAAAGTTTCTCGGTGGAGTCTCTTGTCGGTGAATGCAAACTTTCTGAAGGAGCGCAAAGTTACTTGGGGAACACGAAAGTTTTGCGAGCAAATGCAAAGTCTCTTGAGAAGCGCAAACGTTTTCAGAGCTAACACGCAGTTTCTCAGGGAACAAAAAAGTTTCTTTGCGATAGAACTCAAAGGTTATAGGAGAAGACAATGGTTTTGCGGGTGAACACAAAGTTTCTCCTATATGTGTGTATGCAAAGTTTCTCAGGGAACCCAGAGGTTTTGCTGGAGAACGCATAGTTTTCTGCTTGAACAGTTTTGCGAGCAAACTCAAAGTTTCTTGGGGGAACATAACTTTTCTCTTATGAGTGAACGCTCATTGGAAAATGCTAGTTTTGCAAGCAAATGCAAAAGCATTGAAATATGTGATCCTGCAGCACAAAAGCAGTCATAAGTCGCTGGGGGATATTTGTAGCAATAGCCTACAATACATTGTATGGGTCACAATTACACATTTCTCTTTTATGCCAAAAATCATTAGGATATTCAGTAAAGATCATGTTCCATGAAGATATTTTGATCAAAACTTCATTTTTGATTAGTACTATGCATTGCTAAGAACTTCATTTGAACATCTTTAAAGATGATTTTCTCAATATTTAGATTTTTTTGCACCCTCAGATTCCAGATTTTCTAATAGTTGTATCTCAGCCAAATGTTGTCCTATCCTAACAAACCATACATCAATGGAAAGATTATTTATTCAGCTTTCAGATTTCGAAACTTCGAAAAATTGACACTTAAGACAGGTTTTGTGGTCCAGAGTCACTTATAATTTTCCTCGGATCTCATTCATGTTGCATTAAGCACACATGATGCTCATTGTGAATCCCTTTTATGCTTTTGCATTTTTAATATTTCAATTATCTGCTTTTCATCAACTCACGTACCCAGGTTAGGAGACTCTGCTTTAGCTAATGACCGCATCTCATCGTAGGTTATTGGTGGAGAGGTTTCCATCCTCAAAGTTGGCGCAGTTATTAGGCAAGAAGCAGTTTGAGATCTCCTTCAATGTTCTGGATCTGGTCAACAGTCAGACAGTCATGTGGGTCGGTGTGTTTTACTGTCCTCTACTGCCAGCCATCAACACCATCAGGCTGCTGCTCCTCTTCTACGTCAAGAAGGTTTGATGTTTGATTTACTTTTTTAACAGGAAAGTCAAATCAAACAAAACTAACCTAAATGTTTTAGGGTATTATTTTAGAAACAGCTAATGTACATTTACATTTAGTCATTTAGCAGACACTTTTATCCAAAGCGACTTACAAATGAGGACAATGGAAGCAATCAAAATCAACAAAAGAGCAATAATAAGCAAGTGCTATAACAAGTCTCAGTTAGCTTAACGCAGTACACATAGCAAGTTTTTTTTAAATCATATAATAAATAAAAATAAAACATATAGAATAGATTAGAAAAAGAATAGAGCAAGCTAGTGTGACACCTTTTTTTTGCTTTTTGTTAATTGTATAATAAAAAGAAAACAAATATATAGAATATAAGAATACTTTCTTTTTTTTAAAGAAAGAAAACAAGCAGTTAGTAAATGAATAGAGTGCAAGTCTAAAAGGGGCAAGTTTTTTAAAGAATAGAATTAGAATAGAGAGTGCTAGAGTTAGAGGGTCAAATAAAGATGGAAGAGATGTGTTTTTAGTATCGCGATTAATCGTATCCAAAATAAAAGTTTTTGTTTACATTATATATGTATGTGTACTGTGTATATTTATTATGTATATATAAATACAGTATACATTTAGAAAATATTTTCGTTTATGCATTTAGATATTCTTATATTTTATATTATATATAAATACATTTAATATATAAACATAACATATTTTTCTTAAATATATACGTGCATGTGTTTGTATTCATATATATACATAATAAATAAACACAGTACACACACATACAGTATATTACATAAACAAATAAACGATTAATCGTTTATCAGCGCTAGTTTTTAGCCGATTCTTGAAGATGGCTAAAGACTCAGCTGCTGGGATTGAGTTGTGCAGGAGGGAACATTTAATGTAAACGTCTGTGAAAGTGATTATAATGTAATACTATAATTTCTGTGTGTCAGTTCACAGTGGTGCGGTGTTGTGTTCCGGCTCAGAGAATGTTTCGGACCGCCAGTTCATCTGTTCTCTTCCATTTCATGCTGTTGTTGGGTCTCTTCATGGCTGTGGTCACATTAGTTGTCAATATCAACAGGTACTAATGCTGATAAATATCTATAACTTAGTACAGTTCTACATGCAAAGCCAATGTTTTTTCATGCACTGGTCAATTTAGAGATGTTGGGCTATTTTGCTTTCATAACTTGTCTTCTTTTAGACTAGTGGAAAGAAAACATCCAAAATACATATTTAAGTGCACTTAATCAATTTGCATCTGTAGATTTAAATTCCAATACATATCTTTAAAAGTTTTCTCTCCACTTCAGCAGCACTTACAGACACCAAACTTAGCAGTTTTATTCCTCTCTATATTCTGAAGGTTTTTACTGTGGGGTTTGTTCATATATCATTCACACTGATTTATACAACATTTAATTCCTCACAATATGGCGATTTTTATTTTTTATTTTTTATTTTTTATTTTTCCTGAATTATGGAGTGATATTTTGCTTCCATAACTTGTCTTCTTACAGATTAGTGGGAGGAAAATATCCAAAATACACATTTAACGGTTTCATTTATTACACTTTATCTATGTGCGTCTGATTTCAGTTGCAATACATATCTAAGTCGCTTAAAGTAATTTTCTCTAAATTAGTTTTTTCTCCACTTCTGCAGGACTTACAGACACCAAACTTAGCAGTTTTATTCATATCTATATTCTGAAGGTTTTTACTGTGGGGTTTGTTTGTATATCATTCACCTGAGCTTTTATTCCTAAAAACGTGATTAATATGTACTTTTTTCACAGTATTTTTTTATTTACGCAGTGATAAAAAGAGAAATCCAAAATCCCTTCTGTAAAAACCTTTAACTCTAATATGTCAACAAAATCAAACAAAAATTTCGAACCAGGCTTTATCCAATGTTCAGAATAATGTTTTGGAAATGTATGCAGATTAATGCAGATTTAATTAGACAATGCATTAATCAACTGGGGAGAGCTAATAACTAACATTTTTACCCTATTCACCAGTGTTGCCTTAATAAAAGAAAATGAGACATTAAACATCTATTCTTCAAATATTTACTCAGCACTCACTCGTGTTATGTAACTGGCGTGATGTTTCTCACACATTCATAACTCCTATCACGTTCTCCTCTGAGGTCTGTTCCGGGTGGCTGTGGCCCGTTTGAAGGCAACAGGACCGTGTTTAACGTGACCAGTGTGTGTATAAAGACGCTTCCCAATCCGGTCCAGAGCACCATCAGCTACATCTCATCTGAGGCCTTCGCCTTCGCTCTCATACTGGCTGAAGTGTAAGTGTGTGTTTATGTCCTAACCAGGTGTGATGGAATCAGGGTTATTACTGTGAATTAAAAATAAAACCTTAAAAAACACTCAAGCATTCACTGAAAAAAAATTATATATGCATAGTATATATTAAACACTTTTTTAGCTAGTTGCAAAGGCAACATTTCTCTTTTGTTGTTTAGTTTGTTGACGTTCTAAAATAACTAAACTGTAAAAAAATATATTGTTTCACCTTAAAAAGTAAGTGTTGTGCTGCCTTAAAATTTTAAGTTTAGTCAACTCAATTATCCAAGTTGTCATATATTTCAAGGTGACCAAACTTAAAATGATAAAGCGGAGAGTTCCGGTGCTTGATTCTGATTGGCTGAGCCGCGTTCGAAGCTGTTGTGAATGACGCTACAAAGTAACACACACCTTTGTTTACATTTGTGTGTTGCTCGGCAACCACTTTGTAGCAACCACAACTGTTTCTGAGGAGCTACATTGTTTGGTGGAAGAATACTGTTTTTATTAATATCATTACACTTTATTTGCTCCGTTTTATTTTGTGAAACCTCACTACGTATATGGAATAACCATTTTATAAAAGCAGTAACCCCCGTGAAGCTGTGGTTTACAGTGAATTTATAACAGCTCCGCTTCACGTCGTACCTAACAACGCCCCTTAGCTGTTATAAATTCACTGTAAACCACGGCTTCACGGGGCTTATCGCTTTATTTTATGGCAGCATGACCACTTACCTATAGTGGAAAAAAAATTCTATGTAAAATTAAATAAACTAAAACAAAAGCTATTTAGACGAATAAAAAACGAATAAAAATTACAAAAACAAATGACAAAAGGACTAAACTATTAACTTAAATTAAAATGAAATAAAAATACAATCTAATGCAAAATATTAACCACATTGATGATACTAAATTAATAATACTGGATGAAGTCGATGCTGTTTTTTGTAAGTAATGTGTTTGACTGTACTGGTGTTCATTTATTACCCATTCATCTGTTTCAGTGTCATACTGACGTCGTACGTGTCTCGTGGACGAGCGAATCGTAAAGCCATCGAGAGACTGAAGGACATGTTGGTGATGGTGAGTGTGACGTGAACTGAGCAGAAGTCAAAGATGTACAGTTTCATTAATTGCGTTCATTTATGCAAAGTGACATACGAATAAAGGAAAATACGAACACAATGTTCAGTGTTTGCCAACATGACGCTCATGCAAGTAATGCAATTTCAGATCACGCTTGCGACATTTCCTGTCCTATTTCTAAGACTGAACTCTAGATAAAAATGTTATAACCCCCAAAACTACAGATATTAATAATGTCTATGCTTCTGTGACATTCAGACTGTATTTTCGTATGTATTTTCTCTACAGTGCAGCTCTGATAAACGTTTCCTGGTCAAGCAGCACTCGACGATCATGAGACGACAGCAGAGAACACGCTAACATCACGTAAAAAAAAATACGATAAAACTGAAACAAATGGTAACTTAGAAACAAGAAATTAAACTGCTCTAACATCTTGATCTGAAGCTACTCAGCAAAAATGGTCGGTGTGTTTATAAGTGTCATGAAAAACTAAATTACTCCAGCTTTTGGCTGTGATATAAATAGACATCGGGGGGAAATAAAATAAATTCACCAAATGTATAATATGAGTCTTTTAAAGTTGAGGAAGAGGCAAGATTTGCACCGATTTCATCTCATTCAGAGCTATATTTTTTGTACTTATGATCTCTGATCTCTAGGTTTATTATATCAGGTCAAAGTTCACCTAAATGTCAGTTTAATGCATAAAGGCCGGTTTACACCAGTAACGATAACTATATTTGCGTCCACAACAATGCACAATAACGTTCTGTTTATTAGTTTTGTTGTCTGTCACTTTAAATGCTTTTAAAGTCTGATGGATTTTGATTGGCTGTCAATGTTTTTATTGTTCATCAGATGGAAAATAATTGCTTTGAAAGTGATTCCAACATTTAGTTGGAAGTAGTTGTGTTGTGGAAATGTTATAGTTATATTCACTGTCCTCGGTGTGAATGGGCCTTAAATATCAACATAATGTATCAGTACTGTAAAGTATGTTTATATTCTGTGATGTTTGTGGAAACATTTTTGCAATTCGTGTGGTACTTTTAGTGTCTTTCAATTTTAAAACTCTTGGTCAGTATTATTAATCAGACATAATATAATCATTTTGTTATGCTTTAGTTCCTAAAGTGTGTGTATATTAGTTCATTTGTTAATGTATTCTCACAATAGAGTGTTATATTAGTATCATTGATGTACTATTTTAATTTTTGTTAATATTTTGATTTTGATTGTATTTTATATTTTCAGTTTTCATTTTAGAGGGGTCATCGGATGCCCATTTTCCACAAGTTGATATGATTCTTTGGGGTCTTAATGAAAAGTCTGTAACATAGTTTGGTTAAAATTTCTCAATGGTAGTGTAAAAAACACCCTTTTTACCCTGTCAAAAACAGCTCTTTTCAGAGCAAGCCATTTTCTAGCATTTTCCTTTAAATGCTAATGAGCTCTGCTGACTCCGCCCCTCTCTTCCGAGCCGCTCTCTGAGAGACTGCTTACTTCAGCCGCATTCATCCTGAAACTTGCTAATTAGCACATTATTAGGAAAGGCGATTTGCAAAGATTCATTACAGAACATTATACTCACTTCTGGAGGTGAAGCTGGATCACGAATGAGTCGCGCAAACATAGATGCATTTATGTAGATCGGGGGAGCATTCCCTTCAGAAACAATGTAATCCACTGCGTCTCAGATGTCGGGAGTAAATGACGACTGCTGTTCATTATTACATCCAACAACAGAACACCTCAATCGCTCAGGAGTCATTCTTGTCTACATCTGCTCCGGCGGTGAAATTTTTTAAATATGTCTTGTTTTTAAGTTTTAGTTTTTGTTATTTTAGTACTTCAAGTTGAACTAAATGAAAATTAGAAATGTTGTCTTGGCTGAAATAAAATAATTTCACAATTTTTGAAAAATATTTTATTTCAGTATTTTCAAGCGATGAAACAATTTTTTATGGTTTTAGTTTTAGCTAATTATAATAATAACCCTTGTGTTTGATTGTGTAAAAGCGTCGCTTGTTGCTTCAGTGACAGAGATGAAGCTCATTATCTCTGACGAACACATACTTACTGATGATAAGAACGACCTGCGTTGCTCTGATATCACACACACACACACACTCACACACACACTCTCACACACACACACACACACACACACACACACACACTCACACACACACACACACACACACACACACAGTCAGTAGTCGACTGATCGCCTGTATGATGGCTGGAAGCCTCCGTTTCCTCCTCCTGTCACTCTGTGGTGAGTTACTGATATATTTATCAATTAAATACTTAATTTACTCATAAAGTTCACAGTAAACGTCACTTATTGTATACTTACTGGATTCTCCTTCTGTGTTTCAGTTTTGTTGGAACCTGTGACAGAAATCGGTACTTCTATTTATTATTTATTTCACTCATTTGTTTGTTTTTTAAGCATGTACTTTTTTTGTATGTAGCCCTATATTTAAGATTTATTAATTTTAATATAAAATGTGCATATAAAATTTCAATCCATTTGAATTACACAATGTTAACATAATTAAACTTAATGTGATGCATATTTGTCAGCCATACGTAAGTGAAACAAGAATGAGTTTAATGTAATAGTACTAATAGACTGAATATGTTTTAAATGCACATTAATCAGGTTTATATATTTTTAAACCTGTCCAATCTACGTTCAACTTTTTAATTGATTAAATCTATTTTTCTTTCACAATTAAAATATATGCTGATTCTAAGCAACTAAAATAAATGCATAATGAAAATATGACTATTCATGCCTTTTAATTGATAAAACTTAATTTCTTTCACAAATAACATTTATGCTGATTCTAGGCAATCAAAATAAATGCATGCAAAATATGACTGTTCATACTTTTAACTGATTAAAAATTTTTATTTTTTCGCAAGCAACCTAAATTATTTTTTTTGTACTATTACTATTGCAATCAAATAGATGCACATGTCTAATAATAAACTAAGCCATGATTAATTATTTGGATATTTTACGCAAGTTCGGTTGATCTCTGTGCAGGTGGTTTGCTTCTGAAACCAGTTCTGTCTGGACCCAGTGAGGCCTATGTGAGATCAGAAGTCCAGTTTGACTGTGCAGTTCCAGGCTGGTCTTCACCTCTGACCTATGAACTCTGGAAGGATGCAGGGGACCTTATTGCAGCAGAAAACAACGTCAAGGTCACCTTCACCCTACAGGTCACCGAGGGGTCAGAGGGCGAGTACTACTGCAGACTGACCGCCGGAGGTCAGACCAGCAACTCCATCCACTTCCATGCAGTGAGTGAGTAAAATGTGCTGAATTCATGTGTGAGTTATCATAATTGAAGGGGTCATGAACTGCCTCTGTTTTTTATTTTGTACTGTTCTCTGAGGTCCAGTGTTATAAAGATTTTTACATCAAAAAACATAATTTAGAAGTATTTTTGTCGAAACGAAACGAATCCGCGGTAAAATGAAGTGAACAAAGGACCAAGTTCTTACTGACGCGGCCTGGATCTGTATTAAAAATAAAGTTCATCCACTCCTTCCTATAACGTTGGGATCAGAAGGAAGGCAATGCAAACACGGGGCTAAACAGGCAGCGCTCATACCCTGCGTTCCATTTGGAAGGGCTCATTCCTATGCCCTAATCCCTTCAAAGGGTTTACCCTCTGGAGCGAGAGCTTCGAAGGTTTGAAGGGTGTAGGGGACCAAACAACTGTTTCTTGAAGTGCCCTTCTGCGTCATCATCACGTGCCCACACGGAGGCGCCGTCATCATGCAAAGAATCTGCGCAAAGGATCATGGGAGCCCGAAGCGTCCATCAGTTGTACCCTTCAAATCCTTAATTCCGAAGGGACCTTTGAAGTGGCCAGTTTTGAGCACTTCGGAGGGCGATATATATCCCGTTTGGAACGCACCGACAGACTATAAAAACATGGACGTAGTGTTCGTGACGTCATCAGTAGGTTTCTGGAGAGCATTTTTGAAGCTCAAAGTGGGCGGAGCCGGCCGTCGCCATCTTGGCAGAGCATCACCGTGCGTCACTCCAGGATAATCGAAAATGGGCAAAGAGGCGGGAGCTGATTGCTGAAACCACGCCCACCTAACTGGATGGTGGTAACAGCAGCGGCAATCCACCTGTCACTCAAGAGGCCACGCCCTTAATTATGCAGAACTTTAAGGCTTAATATAATTTAAATGGATGAGTTATAGAAAAAATTCACCCCCCTCACAGTTGTCATGAAGGGCAAAATTAGCTATATACACCAAAACCACTTTTTGTACCAGGCTGTAAACATATTTTTTTCTGCTGTAAAGTTGGGCATTTTAATATGGGGAATCTATGGGACTGACTCCCTTTTGGAGCCAGCCTCTAGCGGCCAGTCGATGAATTGCAGTTTTAGTCACTTCCGTGCTGGTTTCACGAGAGACTGGAAGGTTGCCGTTTGGCAGTGCTGTGGAATCGGTGGGCGGGGCTAAACAGACAGAATTTTGGTTTCTCAGTGCATGACCCCTTTAAAATGCCCATGACCCTTCAAAGTCGATGAAGCCAGTGCCGTTTTATTTTACGTGATCTTATGTGACCACAAGTACACGTCAGAGACGGTGTTGTTTTAGTATTATTTATATACTAACATAGTTTTTATGAATATTTTGAATTAACCCTTATTTAATATTTTCAGTTTTCATTAAAATTTTTAGTAGTTTAGTTATGTGCTTTTGTCATTTTTATTAGTTTTTCTTTTAAATATTACAATTTGGGTTTAATTTAAGATAAATTTTAAGATTTTAGTGCTTCAACCTAAACTTATTTAGTATTTATAGTTAATTTATTTTTATTGTATATCAGTTTTAGATCCGTTTTATTTTTTTATTTATTTCCACTTAGTAATTTTAGTTAGTAATTTAAACTTAATTCAGTTAGTTGCCAAGGCAACATCTCAAATTTTTGTTTAGTTCAAGTTTTGTAGTTGTTAAGTTTAATTTTTAGTATTTTCATGTGCTTTTGTCATTTTTGTACTTATTATAATAACAATTAATATGCATAATTACATGCAAGTAACCCTAAAACAAACCCTAATCCTGACCCTAACCACACAGTAAGTACATGTAGTTAATTAATATTACTCAGTACTTAAATGTATAATTACACTGTGACAATGACACCTTAAAATAAAGTGTAACCGATAAGTTTTAGTTAAAGATAATAACCCTGGTCGTGTGCCATCATGTTTCATTGACCGATATTGTGTAATAGTTCTGTTGATGTCAGTTCCTGTCGTAGGGGCCCGTCTGAGCTCAGATCCCGATCCAGCGATCGTCTATGAAGGACAGAAGCTCGTCCTGCGCTGTCTCGTCAGGAAGGGGACGCATCTGTCCTTCATATGGTACCACGACACACAGTTAGTGAACTCCTCATCAGAGCTCCACCGGCTCTCCGGAGACGCTCTCACGGTGGACGGGGCGACTGAAATGCATGCTGGGATATACTCATGCACGGCTCAAAACCAGATGACCGTCAACCCCAGATTCTCCAG
The DNA here is from genome assembly GCA_018148995.1 of Sinocyclocheilus maitianheensis. Taxonomy (NCBI): domain Eukaryota; kingdom Metazoa; phylum Chordata; class Actinopteri; order Cypriniformes; family Cyprinidae; genus Sinocyclocheilus; species Sinocyclocheilus maitianheensis. The sequence goes on from JADLZM010037200.1 coordinate 538,536, forward strand.
CAGCCGAAACCTCCACGTCACTGTCAAAAGTAACAAACTTAACAACTCTCACTTCTGCATTTCAAAGAAACCTCACTTTCCTTTCTCAGTTTTTCAGTTATCTTTATATAGAGACACTTTCATCATCCAATCAAGTCTTGTGCAGTTGTTTTTGTTGAATATCCTGCAGTGTATGTGCTTTTGAAATTTTTACTAGATTTGTTTTTATTATTTCTATTTAGGTTTAATTTATTTCTCAGTTTTAGTTTTTATCTATTTCCAGTTCAAGATTAGCTATTTTGCTTCAACCTAAACTTATTTCATTTAGTTGCCGAGGCAACATTTCTAATTTGAGTTTTTCACCTAATATTTATAGGCTATTTTCATTTTTAGCTTCTTTTAGTAATTTTTTATATATGTGCTTTTGTCATTTTTTTAGGTTTAAGTTTATTTCACTTTGAATTTGTATTTATTTCCAGTTAGCAATTTTTAGTGCTTCATCTTAAACTTATTTCCGTTTTCTTACTTCTAATTTTCTTTTTTCATCTAATATATACATTTTATTTTTTACTTTCATTTTATGTGCTTTTGTCATTTTTTATTTTTATTTTTTTTTAATGTTACAATTTAGGTTTAATGTATTTTTATTTGATTTACTTTATTATGTTATTTATTTTCAGTAATGTTAGTGCTTCAACCAAAAGTTCAACAGTTAAGGTCCTTGCACACTTTTTTTTCTTTTTAATTTTTTCATATTCATCATCCTTTCCTATCAAAATGCTTGCTACGGATGCGAAAACGCAGAAAATCGAACCTGATCCAAATTTTTTTTATGACGGACGAAAGTTTCGGAGGCAGCGTGTAAAAGTGATTGGCACAACGTGAGGTCGTATTTATTTTTTAACGTGTGAAAATTTCAGATGAGAATTTCTAAAGTTTTGAATCTAATATTTATATTTTTTATTAAGTTCCTTGCACACCGAGTCCGAAATTTTCATATGCGTAAATACAACATGAGGTCGTATTAAAGTGTAAAGTGTGAAAATTTCGGACGAGAAAGAGTGTGCAAAGAACTTTAGTAATGTGTTTATTTTTATTATTAATATTAATACTTAGGTTTACTTAATTTTATTTGTTTTAGTTCAGTTTTCATCTATTATATATGGAAGACCGTTTCCGCCACTGAATAAAAAATAAGGTAACTGTGACTTTTTATCTCACAATTCTGACTTTTTCTCATAATTGCGAGTTTATATCTCGCAATTCTGTGAAAAAAGTCAGAATTGTGAGATATAAAGTCGCAATAACCTTTTTTTATTTTTTATTCAGTGGCGGAAACGGGCTTCCATAAATATATATATTTCATTTTTTATATATTTTATTTTATTTCTGATTTTATTAACACTTTTTCCATCCAATCAAGATCCTGTCCATTTATTTTCACTGTGTGAATATACCATTTCATAATTGAAACTGATTTTTCTGATTTTCAGAGCACATATCGGTGCCCTCGTTATCGTTTACGGCCTTCTCTAACGGCTCCAGCCTGACGGCCAACATCAGCTGCCGTTCTGAGCGTGGATCTCCGCCCGTGACGTTCAGATTGATGTTGGACAGACTGGAGCTGGATGTGAAGCGAGTGGATTCACTAGAGTCCTGGTTCGTTCTGCCGATCTCTGTGGGTCTGGATCTGGGAGCCGCTCGATGTAAAGCACAGACAGAAACACAGCAGCTGCTGTCTGATCCCGTGCGTTTACTCGTAGGTGAGTTTGTGAGTGACACAGATGATGTGAAGATCATCCGAGCGACTACAACAACCGCCTGAAGCTTAAAATTACATTTCATGTTTATAAACCATAGAGTTCCGGTGCTTGGCTCTGATTGGCTGAGCCGCGTCTGAAGCTGTTGTAAATGACGCTACAAAGTAACACACACCTTTGTTTACTTCTGTGTTGCGCGGCAACCACTTTGTAGCAACCACAACTGTTTCTGAGGAGCTACATTGTTTGGTGGAAGAATACTGTGTTTATTAATATCATTACACTTTATTTGCTCCGTTTTATTTTGTGAAACCTACGTATATGGAATAACCGTTTTATAAAAGCAGTAACCCCCGTGAAGCCATGGTTTACAGTGAATTTATAACAGCTGCCTAACATCGCCCCTTAGCTGTTATAAATTCAGTGTAAACCACGGCTTCACGGGGCTTATTGCTTTAGTATTTGGGTGTATTTTGGGACTTGCACTGAGAAATTAAATACCATGTTTTCTGCAAAATAAGTTGTGTTTTTTATCATCTGAAATGTGCTGATTCCAAAGCGGCTTATATAATGCAATAAATTATCAAGCATTTGTTACGTGAGCCCAAGTTTATTTGTATAGCATATTTCCCACATGCTGGTAGTTTAACTTCCACTTAAATAAATTAGGTGATTCTTTGTGTTTATAATAAATGCTGTTTATAATGAACATGCCACTATAGTTTATGCTTGTTTTATATTTATTAGGCTACATTATATTTCATTCCTGTTCTTTTCTGAATACCATTAGATTTCAAGCAGTTTTTAACTTGGGGCCGGTTGCATAAACTGCTTAAACTAGTCTTAAAAAGTTAGTCATCTATTTTTTTTTCTTCAAGACCGGCCATAACTATTTTAATTCAGTTATAAAAACATAGATTGGTCTTAATTTGAGTATGAAAAGTAAGACTGATTACCCCTTGACTATTGCTAGTGGTGAAACTAGTTCTTAAAGGCACAATATGTAAGATTTTTTTATTAAAATATCCAAAAACCACTAGAACGGTGTTATATATTTTGCTGACTTCTGTACTTACATTATCCCAAATGTTTCGAAGAATGTTTAAATCCAGAGAAATAAGCAATTTTAGTCAAAAGTGTCATAGTGTCGCCTGCCAATGACGTCATAACCCCTCGATTTCCCTCGGAAACACCAAAGACGCTTTAATATGTCGTGTGTTTTAATAGACCGGTGACGACCGCACAGAGTAGCATTATAACAGAACTAAATGTATCTAGTATGATAAAACAGCACTGTTTTACCCCACATACGCACGACCGGAAGCAGCGGAAGCTCTCGACTGTGGCATAATAAAAGCTCCACTGCTTTACCCCACATACTCACGACCGGAAGCAGCGGAAGCGCTCGACTGTGGCATAATAAAAGCTCCGCTGCTTTACCCCACGTACGCACGACCGGAAGCAGCGGAAGCGCTCGACTGTGGCATAATAAAAGCTCCGCTGCTTTACCCCACATACGCACGACCGGAAGCAGCGGAAGCGCTCGACTGTGGCATAATAAAAGCTCCGCTGCTTTACCCCACATACGCACGACCGGAAGCAGCGGAAGCGCTCGACTGTGGCATAATAAAAGCTCCGCTGCTTTACCCCACATACGCACGACCGGAAGCAGCGGAAGCGCTCGACTGTGGCATAATAAAAGCTCCGCTGCTTTACCCCACATACGCACGACCGGAAGCAGCGGAAGCGCTCGACTGTGGCATAATAAAAGCTCCGCTGCTTTACCCCACATACGCACGACCGGAAGCAGCGGAAGCGCTCGACTGTGGCATAATAAAAGCTCCGCTGCTTTACCCCACATACGCACGACCGGAAGCAGCGGAAGCGCTCGACTGTGGCATAATAAAAGCTCCGCTGCTTTACCCCACATACGCACGACCGGAAGCAGCGGAAGCGCTCGACTGTGGCATAATAAAAGCTCCGCTGCTTTACCCCACATACGCACGACCGGAAGCAGCGGAAGCGCTCGACTGTGGCATAATAAAAGCTCCGCTGCTTTACCCCACATACGCACGACCGGAAGCAGCGGAAGCGCTCGACTGTGGCATAATAAAAGCTCCGCTGCTTTACCCCACATACGCACGACCGGAAGCAGCGGAAGCGCTCGACTGTGGCATAATAAAAGCTCCGCTGCTTTACCCCACATACGCACGACCGGAAGCAGCGGAAGCGCTCGACTGTGGCATAATAAAAGCTCCGCTGCTTTACCCCACATACGCACGACCGGAAGCAGCGGAAGCGCTCGACTGTGGCATAATAAAAGCTCCGCTGCTTTACCCCACATACGCACGACCGGAAGCAGCGGAAGCGCTCGACTGTGGCATAATAAAAGCTCCGCTGCTTTACCCCACATACGCACGACCGGAAGCAGCGGAAGCGCTCGACTGTGGCATAATAAAAGCTCCGCTGCTTTACCCCACATACGCACGACCGGAAGCAGCGGAAGCGCTCGACTGTGGCATAATAAAAGCTCCGCTGCTTTACCCCACATACGCACGACCGGAAGCAGCGGAAGCGCTCGACTGTGGCATAATAAAAGCTCCACTGCTTTACCCCACATACACACGACCGGAAGCAGAGGAAGCTCTCGACTGTGGCATAATAAAAGCTCCACTGCTTTACCCCACATACACACGACCGGAAGCAGCGGAAGCACTCGACTGTGGCATAATAAAAGCTCCACTGCTTTACCCCACATACTCACGACCGGAAGCAGCAGAGGCGCTCGACTGTGGCATAATAAAAGCTCCGCTGCTTTACCCCACGTACGCACATCCGGAAGCAGCGGAAGTGCTCGACTGTGGCATAATAAAAGCTCTGCTGCTTTCCAGCCGTGTGTCGCGCTCGTTCAGCGCCTCGTTTCGCTTCGACGGCTTTCAGCCTCACCCTGCTTCATTCTACTACGTTAATAAATCATTAGCTCATCCATGAACATGATTTCTGCCCGAGTCCCGTCGGATTGCATCGGCTGTGCGGATGAAGACCACAACTCCCATGATTCCTCACTCAGTCACTGCGTCATCAAAGTACGCCTTTGTCGCTTTGTTTATTTTGAATACGCACCCTCTAGCGGCGAAAATTACATATTGTGCCTTTAAGACACAGTTAGTGATCATGAAGCTTCGTGGTTCGGAGCATGTATCAAACTGCCAAAGTCATGTGATCAGTGTTGCCAAGTCGTGGTTTTCCCGTGGAATTGGGCTACTTTAACACTATTGCTGCGGGTTGTTTTTCATGTCCGCGGGTTGATGCGATCCTAATAACGTGATATTTAGCCCCTAAAATGCAAATTTTACCAGGGGAACCCCACAAAAAAACATGTATTTTACCCCACAGAACATGATTTTTACCGGGGGACCCCCTCAAAACACGATTGGGCTAGTTTTGGGTAGTAACTGGGCGGGTTTTGTTGTGAAAACCTGGCAACCCTGCACGTGATTTCAGTAAACGAGGCTTCATTATCTCATGTTTTGAAAAGTTTCAAAATTTCAGCAACAAACCATTGAACCAGTGTCTATGGTTTTTACCTGATCTCGGATCAGTTTCATCTATTTGTAGACATTTTTAATGAGACATTTGTGTAATAATAATAGTCTTAATAGTCTCTTACCGGCCTCTATATAGAAGCTGTCCATAAAACAAACAAAGCAAGCCCTGCAAATTCAAATAAAATATTTTTAAAAATCACATATCATACAGACACTTCTTATTTAATGGTATTTTATTATTTTTATTGCATTAAATGTATTATACTTTCAATAAAACATTTGCAATGGGGTTTTAAAAGCTGTTTTCATGCATGTTTTAGCCTGAGTTTTTGTTTGACCAGCAGGCGTGACTAGTGTGTGGTGCTTCGAGCACTTCAAAACAGTGAATCATTTTGCTAAGCAATTGATTCGAAGCTTCAAAAAGGTTCATAAAACACTTTTTGCAAATACAACACTTCTCTTTTGTTCTGTGTATTCACAACCACAAATACTTACAGTAAAAAGTTTGCATACAATTTTGCTTTCATGTTTACCGTGAATTTTTCAATACTTTCAATCTTGAACAGAAATGTACACAGGAGCTCATGAAAGAAGAGCTTTAGGTTTTGAATAGCTGTGTGTATATGATGATATATCCAAAAATATAATATTATGGCAAAGGTGTTTGCAACGTAAGACGAATGTTGTTTGCTTTTGAGATGTGTTTGTGATATTTTGAATGCAGTGCTTCGTTTTGAAAGAGATGAGAGGCACTTTGCATTCTGTGTGTGCAATTCTTGGATTTGTGTGTGAAGATTTCAGAAAAAGAGGCAAAGTTTTGAAAACGTGTGAAAGCAGTTGAAAAAACTGTAACAGTGTGATAAAGTCACATTAGCTGCCACCGCTGGGGAAGCAGCACTGGCACACACACACACACGCACGCACGCGCATACACACTCACACACACTCACACACACACACACACACACACACACACACTCACACTCACACACGCTCACACACGATCACACACGCTCACACACGATCACACACGCTCACACACACACACTCACACACACACACTCACACACAC
>JADLZM010037200.1:545287-577567 GCA_018148995.1 Sinocyclocheilus maitianheensis
CACACACACACACACACACACACACACACACTCTCACACACACACACACACACACACACACACACTCACACACACACACACACACACTCAAGCGAACCTCAACCCTGTATATTGTGGATACGTGTTACCTGTACATACGTTTTTTTTTGGATTTTCTCTGTTTTGTTTTCCACTTTTGTTGTTTCTTTGATACTTTTGAGTTTTTTGTTTTATAGTGCATCGGTAAATACTTCACTGTGGACTAACACTTTTGGCACTGTAAATAAATTACACAGTGCACGAATGTGCTGTTGCGAGTGAGCCATCTTTTTTTTAACATCTTTTACGGACACTTGTTACGTCCCAAGTGAGCTAGTGGTGCTCGCTTTATCACACATAGTGACTATGTTTATGCAGCTGGCCACTGTTTGTGTTAGTTCCAGTAGGTGGCGCTGTGCGTGTCACAGTAACGTACCTCCACGACGCCGACGGGATGGTGGCAGCCGCTCGGCTCAAATGCGTCCCAGACAGAGGAACGTTTCCCACATTCTCCTGGCGTCTGAACCGTTCCTCCCTTCCAGCAGAGGGCGACGCTCACACGGTCACTCATCACGGTCAGATCTTGATCCTCACAGATGTCAGCGCTGGGTTTTACCGCTGCAGGGTGAGGGACCGTTTTAACGACAGCTCAGTCTGGGTGGAGAGCGAGGACATCTTTATTCAGAAGACAGGTGAGCGTGTCCTTCACGTCCAGTCAATTTCCACAAAGACGCAGAAGTCGATGAGGGTTTTGTTTGTTCTCGCACAGATTTGGCAGCGACGCCCATGGAGGTCATTGCGTTGGTTTTCTGTGGTTTCCTGTCGATTGTGATCGTGTTGGGCTCATTCTTTATGTTCTGGAGCACCAAGCGCAGAAACAACAGCTGCAAACATCACAGTAACCGTGAGTCCACTCGTTTCATCATGTGTTAACGTTCTCAGAACGTTTGGTTAACGTTCTGTAAGGTTCTCTCAAAGTTATGAAAAAAAGTGCTTCCAGTAACATTAATAGAACATTCGTTCAAAGTTTTATGGTCTTTAAAGGGGTCGTCGGATGCTACATGCACTTTTACAAGTAGTTTGAACTGAAATGTGTGTTGGCAGTGTGTGTACACAACCACACTATAATGATACAAATCCACCCAGTGTTTTTTATCTACTAAAATGTTTTCCCCTTTCTCAAATCGAGCCGATCTCAGATGCCTGTCTGTGTGACGTCACACTGTCAGGCCCCTCCCACGATAGTTTGATTGACAGCAGTGTTTCAGCACAGACTGGACTGGTGTCTTAGCTCCGCCTCTGAGTGACTGTCATCAGTCCGCCAGTGTTTCACCGCCGGAGCAGATGTAGACAAGAATGACTCCTGAGCGATTGAGGTGTTCTGTTGTTGGATGTAATAATGAACAGCAGTCCTCATTTACTCTCGACATCTGAGCCGCTGAAGACGCAGTGGATTACGTTTGTTTCTGAAGGGAATGCGTCCCTGATCTACATAAATGCGTCTATGTTCGCACGAATCATTCATGATCCAGCTTCACCTTTCCTAATAATGTGCTAATTAGCAAGTTTCAGGATGAATGCGGCTAAAGTAAACAGTCCCTCAGAGAGTGGCTTGGAAGAGAGGGGCGGAGTCAGCAGAGCTCATTAACATTTAAAGGAAAATGCTACAAAACGGCTTGCTCTGAAAAGAGCTGTTTTTGACAGGGTAAAAAGGGTGTTTTTTACACTACCATTGAGAAATTTTAACCAAACTATGTTACAGACTTTTCATTAAGACCCCAAAGAATCATATAAACTTGTGGAAAATGGGCATCGGATGACCCCTTTAATAATGTTGTCAAAACATTAGCACAAGCACATTACATCGTTCATGGAATGTTTTCTCAATTATTGCCAAATGTAAAAGTTCTCAGAGTTCTGAAAAAAAACATTCTTCTAGTAATGTTAATAGAATGTTCGCGTGAAGTTATTTTCCTTCTCTGTGGTCTTTAATAACGACTTCAAAACGTTAGCGTTATTTACACATCGTTCATGGAACATTTTTCTGAAACATTTTTGTTGGACGTTTGTCTAACTTTTTATCGTTATTTTCTATTACTACAATTTTCATATTTTTTTATTTATAACAATTATTATTTCCAACTGTCAAAGTTCTGAACAAACGTTCTTCTAGTAAAGTTAATGTATAGATTTTCTTTCTTTATGCTCTTTAATAATGTTCTCAAATGTTAAGATTATTTATAAATCGTTCTTGGATAATTTTTCTGAAACATTTTAGTTGAATATGTCTAACTTTAAAAAAAAAAATGTTAATACGTACCCAGCTAACATGGAATGTTCTCAGAACTTTGACTAATGTTCTAAGAAATGTTCTCTCAAAGTTATGAACAAAGTAACGTTAAAAGAACGTTTGTTTAGAGTTATCTGGTCTTTAATAATGTTCTCAACACATTAGCATTATTTACACTACCAGTCAAAAGTCAATAAATGTTTCTCGAGCAGCCGTTCAGCATATTATACTGATTTCTGAAGATCATGTGACACTGAAGACTGGAGGAATGATGCTGAAAATACAGCTGCGCATCACAGAAATACATTACAGTTTAACACATATTCACATAGAAAACAGTTAGTATAAATAGTAAATATATTTCACAATATTACTGCTTTTGCTGTACTTTGGATCAAATAAATGCATGCTCGGTGAGCAGAAGAGACTTCTTTGAAAAACATTAAAAATCTTACTGTTCTTTTGACTGATCATTTTTCTGAAACATTTTAGTTAAACATTTGTCTAACTTTTTAAACATCAATACTAGCTTCAGATGGTTCAGAGAACATTCAAAAGTAACTTTCAAATAGTGTTTGAAAAATTATAAAACGAAATGTTCCCTTAACGTTTTTCTAACGTATCAGAGAACATTCTGAAGTATTGTTTTCATAACATAAGTCAGAGCTGTTCTTTCTCTTTTTGTCAGAGGACGTGATCCAGTCTGAGATGATAACGTGAGTCTGGTTTAGTCTCTCTCAAGCTTCATTCGGCTGTGATGCTGCTGTAAAGAACGCTTCTAACCTCTCATCTGTTTCTCTCTGCAGAAGGAATGATCCTGTAGCTGATGTTTCCTCTGAGCCTCAACCTGTGGAAATGAAAACAGTCATCATGGAGTTTGAGGCCTAGAGGCCTAGACCAGTGTCCTGCAGAGACGTCTTGAAGATTCTAGAAATCCTGAACACTTTGATTAGCTGTTTAATTAAGGTGAAAGATTAACTCTGACTGGACATCAATCACTTCTGTGCCATTTTCCTGTTTTTAAATTATGTTTTCTATCAATGAGATTGTAAGGCTTTTATATACCAAATAAATGTTTAATTTACCAAATGCTTCTACGGAATATATGCTTTCTATGAAGAGAGATTCCTGATTAAAACATCTCTCATAAGGCAGTTTTTATATTTAATTATAAAGTTATGTTCATATTTCGTTGTTTAAATATAATCCTTTAAACAGTGGCTGTCATAACATAATGGCTAATAGCTGTTAACATAAGTCAAATAATGAAGACGTTGCGTAAAAATCTATTGAATATGTTATAGAATTAATATATTTATCAAAATGCTCCTCTCTAGAGTTATTTTTCTTGCTGAATATCGAGTTTATGCTCATTGAAGGCTTTTCTGAATGTGATGTTATTGTTTACAAGCTGGTTAACTTGCCTCTTTCCGCAGTTGAAACACTGATTGAATGATTAGACATGATTTATTTCGGTAAGTTGTTCTGTTTCTTTCAACATACCTTCTGATGATCATTCATGTTTATTTCGTGTTATAACTAGGATGATGATTGGTTATGATCGGTTGAGGCCGCCAAAACTACATTGTTTGCAATTCTTGACCAGTTTGACAGAATTTTGATGGAATTTGAATCTTGAGATTTAAGAATTGATATTAAGATCACTTAATAAAGTAAGTTTAATCGATGAACTTGTATAACCGTCAACCAAGCCCTCAGTTTATGATGGGATTTTTTTACAGCTTTACACCAGTAAGTTGTGCTGTTGCCAAACTCGGTGTACTGAACCGAATTCACATACTACGTTTTAATAATATGCCAAAAAGAGATTTATTTTGGTGTTTTTGCCAGTTTTGTTGGTGCATAAAAAGTAAAAATATCAAAAAGTTCCAAAAAGGTTACAAAAAAAAAAGTACCAAAAGCAGCGTTTGTCCAGCATAGATACCTGACCAAACCTAGATTAATCTGAAAAAAAAAAGTTTTATCTAAATTATAAGTTAAATATAAATTATAAGCAATAGAGTCATGATGAACGATTTATTATTTTCCCATCCTGAAAATATTCATCTCACTATAAAACTTACTAAACTTTACCAAATGTCTTGATACAACAACAATGTATGACAGACATCAAAGAACAAACACAGGCTGCATTGGTGCAACAACACTTATGTAAATTGATTATATTAGTGCAGTACATTGGTCATTTATGTAGATGTTCTCTGCAATCCTCTATCTTGAGTTGTCGTTCGCACTGGCATCTGCCCTATCTGTCCTCAACACATGTGCTGTTTGGGGTGGGTCTCACTGTGTCTATGTCAAACTGCTTTTACTGCTCCATTAATAATAAAGTTCTTGCTCTGGTGCTTGCATTTGGATATTGTGCTAATTTCTTCAGCAAGGATGGAATCGATGCATCTTACACTCATTCTCATAGGTGGAGGAAACTTTTGTGTTTTTGATGGATGTTTTCATGTGTTGAAGTCTGTTTTCATATGCATGTTATTTTCCACCAGGTATTTCGGTTTTGCATCCAAGGATGGGTAAGTGACTTTCTGGCCATGTTTATCTGGGGCTTTATAGATAATTATAGTTGAATGAATACTGATTATATGTTTAATACCCTCAGAAAGTGGAAAGGTCAAGGGTTTAGATTCCCAGGGAATGCATGACCTGATAAAAATCTATATATTGAATGCAATACGTGTCGTTTTGGGTAAAAGCATCTGCCAAAATATGCATCACTGTAAATGTGCTGTTACTTCACACAAGTCAGTAACATCATAGCACAGCATGAAGTCAGTTCTCCACAATCTCATTAACACGATCCACTAGCCACAAACAAACGAAATACTGTCTTCATCTTCAACAATAGATCTATTGATCTCGCATTTCAAACCCAACAAACTTCTGTCTAGTAAATGTTTTGCATGTAAAAAGTGTATGTGCATTGTTATTTCCAATAAATGACACATGTTTTAATATTTTGTTGTTTAATGCAGTGACATTTTTAAGCATGTGCTTAATGTCCAAGTGTAGGGTAACTGGGTCTGTGTTCAATACATTTTCTGTTGCAGATGCTCTAGAAAAGCTTGATGAACCGGTTCTGTTGGGTCCGTCTGCTGCATTAGAAGGTTCAGTTGTGGATTTCTTCTGTGATATTCCTGAGAAACCGGCAACGTTGTCTGTCCAATATGAGCTTTATGTCGAGACAAACCCGGGTAAGATGATTGGGGAGTACTCCTCGCTGTCTGGAGAACTTGCCACTTTTTCTTTGATAATCACCGAAGAACATGATGGTCGACTCATCTGCAAGGCCAGCGGACACAATGACACCGATATCGAGAGCTCGTTCAGTAATGGCATGGACTTCAGAGTCATTGGTGAGCGGCGTGACGTGAGCGTAATCCTCCCTGTTGAAAAAAACAGCATATGCGGGTTAGGTATGTTTTGAGCACATGACCAGCATAAACCAGCAAAGGACCAGCTTAAACCAGCAAAGGACCAGCATAAACTAGCAAAGGACCAGCATAAACCAGCTTAAACCAGCATCCCAGCGTCAAAACATACCTAACCAGCATATGCTGTTTTTTTCAACAGGGCTATAAAGCAATTTTCTGTCCTCTAAATGATCAACATGATCAAACTTAGCTGTCGCACACAATCTCCTCATGTCTTCTGTCTCTGATTGATAGTTAAGAGTGTTTTATCCAGTAAAAGCTCTTTTAGTGTAATTGTACAAACGTTCAGCTTCAGCTGGAGCTTCTCGTGTCAGATCTTGACTGATTTTGATCAAGTAAACGTCAGAATAACTGCAGTAATATCTCCAGATGAACACTTACTGGACTGAAGCAGCTCAGCTTTACTTGATTCTCCATCAATCATGTTTTAGAGTCTCAAATCTGATCCTCAGGATCTTTTGAGGAGCGTTTGTTTCCAGAAGCTTTACTTTCACTGTTCCTCAGCGGAGGAATGATCTTCTCAAGCCTCCAGAACATCTCACATCTTCTGAGGAGCCTTTATTTCTTCAGCTCTCAATCACTGCATTATATGTGTGGAGCATTTCAATCTCATCTTACTGAGACACATTACTGGAGATACAGAGCAACCACTATATATCAGTATCTGCTGTACTTTTATAAAGATCTCATTAATTTACAAGCATCAGAAGTTCATCATAGAAATATCAGCATCTGATGCAAATTCATGTTTTTGCTCCGTTTGAGTCTCTGAATAAAATTAAGATGTTTTTTTCCTTCATATTCTCACTGTATCAGACTATATGAGCTGTAAAAGCCTGATGGATCAAATATGATACTCTACAAAAAACACATGCAAACTTTTTGTCTAAAAGAAAAATAGATGTTCTATTATTTCATAAGTCAGGCTTTACAAGGGTTAAACTACACCTTATAATATATTTGTTAAACAATGACACTGGTTCCACAAATTAAACAACCTCATATAGGTTTGAGCGACATGAAGAACTGTTCCATTAATCTTTGCATTGTTTTCATCTTCCGTGTTTTGCAGTTCCAGTGAAGGAACTGAGCATCATTTCACATCCTTACATTGAGAACATATGGGAAGGACAAACTTTGACCCTCCAGTGCACAAAAACCAAAGGAACGTACGTCTCCTATGATTGGCTCTGGAACGACGCACCGGTTCAGATGCCGTACGACAGGAATAACGACACTCTGACCATCCACAGGGTTTCTGCACAAAATGCAGGCAATTACATGTGTGTGGCATCAAACCAATACAACGACACAACGATCTTCAACTCCAGCAGTGATGTGACTGTGTCCATCCTAGGTACGATCAGGTCACACAGTATAATCAAGTTTAAGATTTTTTGTGTTTTTAAAAGAAGTCTCTTCTGCTCAGCAAGGCTGTATTTATTTGATCAAAAACACAAATAAAAATGTGAAATATTATTGCAATTTAAAATAACAATTTTCTATGTGAATCTCTGTTAAACTGTAATGTATTTCTGTGATGCGCAGCTGTATTTTCAGCATCATTCCTCCAGTCTTCAGTGTCACATGATCTTCAGAAATCAGTATAATATGCTGATCTGCTGCTGATTTCTGATTATTATCAAATGTTGATTGTGGAAACTGTGATACATTTTATTTTTCAGGATTCACAGATGAATGGAAAGCGTTTATTTGAAATGGAAATCTAAATGTCGTTACTGTCACTTTTGATCAATTTAATGTATCCTTGATGAATAAAAGTTTCGATTTATTTATAAAAAAAAAGCTTACTGACTCCAAAATTCTGATTTTTTTCTAGAATATGTGTCAAAGCCTGAATTCTCCTTTGATGTTGTGAAGCTTGATGATGGAAGTTATAAAGCCATCATCACGTGTCAGTCTAAGAAAGGAACGCCGCTCAACACCTTTAGCCTGTTGAACCACACTGACCTCATCGCCACCAAAACGACTGACACAACCAGTGCGATCTTTAACATGCCCATCGAGCTGAACCGTTACATGGGACAAATTAAATGTAACGCCAGCAACGAGGGCAACTGGGTTCTGAGTGACCCGTACAGCTTGACCGTGGGTATGTAGCTCAATGAACCAAATAAATTAACTAAATAGGTTTGAGTTTCAGAATTACATTTAAGGCGAACAGGCGAAAAAACATTGTTTTTTCATGCACTGGCCAGTTTTGAGATTTTGGTCTGTTTTGATTCCATAACATGTCTAGTGGAAAGAAAACTTGCAAAACAAGTGTCTATTTTATTGCACTTTTATCTGTAGATTTCAATCTGTTCCCTCAAAAAAAGATTATTTCTCAGATTCAGCAGCACTTACATACACCAACATTTACAGTTTTATTCATATCTGCTTTCTTAAGGTTTTATACTGAGGGGTGTGTTTATATATAATTTACCTGATTATATACAATACTTTATTCCAAAAATATGGAGAAACCTTTGATTTTTTTCTGGATGTTGACAGTATTTTCCGATTTATGGAATGATGTTTTGTTTCCATAACTTGTCTTCTATCATATTAATGTAAAGAAAACATCCAAATTACAATTTTAAGTGTTCATTTTAATACACTTTATCGATATCTTTCTGTAGATTTCAATTACAATGCACTTCTTTAAAGTCGCTTAAAGTCGTTTTCTTCAAATGAGTTTGTTTCTCCACTTCAGCAGCACTTACAAACACCAAAACTTACAGATTTATTCCTGTCTATAATTTGAAGGTTTTTACTGAAGGGTTTGTTCATATATCATTTAAATGATTATATACAATACTTTATTCCAAAAATATGGAGAAACCGTTGATTTTTTTTCTGGCTGTTGACAGTATTTTCTGATTTATGAAGTGATATTTTGCTTCCATAACTTGTCTTCTATTACATTAATGTAAAGAAAACATCCAAATTACAATTTTAAGTGTTCATTTTAATACACTTTATCGATATCTTTCTGTAGATTTCAATTACAATGCACTTCTTTAAAGTCGCTTAAAGTCAATGTTTTCTCAAAATGAGTTTGTTTCTCCACTTCAGCAGCTCTTACAAACACCAAAACTTACAGTTTTATTCCTCTCTATAATCTGAAGGTTTTTACTGAGGGGTTTGTTCATATTTAATTCACGCTGATTTATACAACATTTTATTCCTAAAAACATTGTGAAAATGTATTTTTTCTGTATTCGTCACAGTATTTTCTGAATTATGGAGTGATAAAAAGAGAAATCCAAAATCCCCTCAGTAAAAACCTTTAACTCTAATATGTCAACAAAATCAAGCAAGAATTTTGAACCTGGCTTTATCCAGTATTCAGATTTATTTTCTGGAAATGTGTGCGAATTAGCGAATTTGCATGCAAAATGCAATATTTTTTTTGGAAAATTCTAAAAACTGTTTCAAAAAACCAATCAATGAACTGGGGAAGTATGGTGATATTTACTAGTAATTTTTTACCCTATTCACCTGTGGTTTCTTGCCTTATATATGTATTGTTTTGTGTTGTGTAACTGAAAGAACATCTAACACCTGATGTCTCAGAGTCTGTAGGAGGCGCTGTAATGGTGACGCCCTTCAAACAAGTGGGTCTGGACTTCCAGGTGGTCAATGTGGAACTGCACTGTAAGGTGGAGCGGGGAACGTTTCCACAGTACAGCTGGTTCCTCAACGACAGCAGGCTGCTGGGCCGAGGAGGTTTGTACGCAGACAAATCCGTTCTGTCTCTGTCTGTAGGCCGAGACAGCGCTGGATTCTACCACTGCCAAGCTTCAGACAGATTCGACAACAGCACCAGCATCCGCAGCCCAAAGATGCTGATCAGTAAAGAGGGTACAGAAGCCTGACACCAAACACTACACTGAATCACTTTAGAAAGGGGATTTTTTTTAAAGGAAGAATTAATATATGATCAAATAGTCAAATAGCTGCTGCTCTCCCTGTTATGAAGAGTCTGGGCTAATTTATATGCATTCAATCATATGATGTTTCTAAATATTAGTGCTGTCAAAAGATTAATCACGATTAATTGCATACAAAATAAAAGTGTTTGTTTTCATAATATACTGTATGTGTGTGTTCTGTGTATATTTTTTATGTATATATAAATACACATACAGTATATGTTTTGAAAATATTTACATGTATTTAGATGTCTACGTTTATATTTATATAATTTATATTATAAATAAATATATTTAATATATAAACAACCTATTTTTCTGAAATGTATACATGCATGTGTAAAATGAATAAATTACCTTTTTTTTTTTTTTTAAATCTTATATTAAATGTGTATTTTACAAAGGAATATATGAATACATATAAAATGTATTTCTAAAAAATATATATTCATACATGACGTCATGAAGAAGAAGTTTTGAGAGTTTTGAGACAAATTCAAGTTCTCTCATTCAGTATTGATTATTTGGTTCTTTTTTCATTGTTTGACAAGATTTGTCAAGCATATCATAATGCTATAGCTAAACTATAATTAACTATGATGTGTTACGCTACAGTCGCAAACACTCAAACTGTTCTGCATCAGTCTGGCTATGATGAATTCTGTCTGTCTGTATTTTTGCAGCACTGAACACAGTCTCTCCTTTGGTTGTGATTGTTGTTTTCACCTCTTTTGCCCTGCTGAACGTCGCTGTGATAACTTGCTGTATTTATGGAGTTGTGCTACGTAAGTTCATCTATATCACTCATTATAGCATATGTATTGTTTGTTATGTGCAATTCATCATTATTTTGACTGTGTAAAACTATACGCTCATTCTGACATGTTCTCAGGGAGAAGATATTCAAGAAAATACCCGTGAGTTTTCCATTTTTTATTTTACAAAGTCATAAATCTAGCATAAAATCAAAAGTATTGTTGAGCTAAAGTCCTGCTTTTTATTTAAGACTCACTGAACAACGCCGAAAAATGAGAATCACAGATAAACAGGAAGATGAAGAAGAGGAGGATGAAGATTATCTAGTGAGGATGCATTTATTAGTGATTATCTTTTAGTTCATAAACAGAGACGTTTAGTAATGAATGACATATAATGAACCTGCCTCAAAATTGGGCAAAAAAGTGCATAATTTCTTCTCTTTGGGACATGCCTTAGAATATTGTCTAGATAGGCCGCTTACTAAGTTGTTGTTGGTTAAGGAGCATTTGTGTGTGATTCTTTTGTTTGAGATGTTGGAGGGTTATGAGGAAGACGTTGTCCAAGCGGACAGATTGAGTGACTCTGCTGAGGTATGAGCTATTATTTCTAGACTGATTTCTAGACAGTTCTAGAGGTGTTTCGAACATTAAAATTGTCATTTTGTTCTGTTTGACAGGATGAAGACCAATCCGTGGATGAAAGCGTTCTGTATGAAGGCGCGGTTTCAGAATGATTCCTGGGTTTTCTGGGAGTTTAATCAGATCCACTGAAACTGAAAGCATTTGGTTGCCTTCACTTATCCGTTGCATGTTATTCTGTTCAGACAAAGGTTTATTCAAAACGAAACAATAGACAAGCGCTCATGGGTTGACATGACTGTGACCAATCAGAAGCAAAGACAGCCAACAATGTGTCTACTGTCAGATTCATGTCAAATAAGAGTGTGTTTGTATCTACTTAACTGTATTTTGGAGACAAATTCCCTGCTGAAAAAAACAATAGAAACCATCACAGAAATGTTTAATGGTTTCCACTACAAATACCATTACAAACCATCAACTTTTAACCATTAAAACCATTAAAAAATGGTTTTCTGTAGTGTGATTTGGGACATATTCCATTAGGGTTTAGTGGTTTTAACAAGCCACCAATAACCAGTAGAAGTCCCACCATAACCGATAAAACCATTACAAATGTTGTAATGGTGTCTATTGTTTTTTCAGCAGCGTGGTACCAAGTGAGCTAAACCTGACAAAACCTGCTTTTGGGATGTCCTCATTTGTAAAAATGTTATGAAATTTTCAGAAAATGTGCTGTTAGATTATAATATTTGTATTTAGCCAGCTGTATGTGTGAACAATAGAAGTATATGCAATTTAAACAAGTAAATGTGTGTGTGTGTGTGTGTGTGTGTGTGTGTTTGTGTGTGTGGTTTTGAGGAAGTGAAAATTACAAATAAATACAAAAATATGTTTTGATAAAGCCAACAGTGTACAATGTTCATTTTAATGACAAATGAATACAAAACAGATAATTTGTGCATTCTTGGTTTGAATGGACGGCGTTGTTTTTTAGCTGTTGTTCATCTACACTGTAATGGTTAAATATAACCATTATAAGGATAATAAGGATATTATTTTGTGTGCTTACACACAGAATCTTCGCTTGTCGCACAGTTTCTGAAAGCTGACACTCAAACAGCAGAAGCACACACCAAACCTACAAAACCAGACACTAATTCTCAGCCTTTGACTCAGTTTTCAATTTCATAAAACTCTTTTTGCAAAACACAACACACAGTTCTCTATGCAACACACACAAATCTAACAGGAATTAATGTTATGGCAAAGCTGTTTGCAAATGTTTGCTTTTGAGATGTGTTTGTGATATTTTGAATGCAGTGCTTCATTTTGCAAGAGATGAGAGGCATTTTGCATTTTGTGTGCAATTCTTGTATTTGTGTGTGAAGTTATGGAAGAAAAAGGCAAAGTTTTGAAACAGTGTAAGGATGTTAAAACACAATCGTGTGTTAATATCCTTATTATCTCATTATTAAACATGAAACTGCCGTAATTTAATCAATAATGATTTGTAGTAACGTTGAGGACTTTAAACGTATTGAATTTTCACTCAACGTCGCGAGGTTTGGATCATTTTAGCGAATCGGTTCTTTTGAACAGTTCGTTTTAACGGTCGCCTGGATGGTGTGAATCATCAAAAAGATCCGGTTCAATAGAACGATTCACTCGCGAATCTGACACCGGTCTGTGAGGAAGCAGCTGCACCGAGGGTGTGTGTCCGTGTTGTGTTTTCAGCTGTCGCTTGTGTGTGTGTGTGTGTGTGAGAGAGAGAGAGTGTGTGTGTGTGTGTGTGTTTCACCGATGGAGTCGAACAGTGCGTCGTACGGAGCCTCGCTCGCCGGAGCGGGATTCGATCCCATCAAATTCATCAAACAGCCTCAAACTATCATACGGTTCCTCAGCTGGGTGAGTGGCATGTGTCACGTTCAGATCATCAGCTTATTATGATTAATAATCGACAGCAGGGTCAGGGTGAAATGGGTTTAAACCTTCCTGAGTTTCTGTCAAATGTATAAGCAAACGTTTAGGTTAATGTAACGTTCATTTAAAGTTACATGGTATTGAACAATGTTCTCAAAAAGTTCAAAAATGTTACTTTTGTATCACGCACGGCTTTTTTTCTGAAACGTTTTAGTTGAATGTTATAGTCTTAACCATTGCTACTTGTTTCAGAACGTTCAGAAAACATTTAAAAGGAACGTTCTCGTAATGATACAATGTAACGTTCCCTTAAATGTGTTCCTAAATGTTTGCATAACCGAGAAAAACGTTTTGGAACGTATTAAAACACAGCTGGGTTCAGTTTAAAAAGCATAATTGATGATGAACTGAAGCTATTAATGAGTTGTATATTTACTCATTTGTCTTCTGGTTTCATAATTACTGCATTTTACAACATTAACACAGTACAATACAAGCTGCTTTGACACAAGCTGTATTGTATAAAGTGCTACAGAAAAACATATGTCTTAATAGTGTAAATGTATAAAAGAGTCAGTCTGCATGCTTCACTTTCAGGACCGAAATCAACCGTCTGCTTCTATTTCTGACTGTTTTAGAGTCGTCCTGATTGACTGATTAAATGAATTGATCTTTTGAAGACTCTATTGAACAGCAGAAAACATCCTCAAATCTGTCAAAGAGAGTTTTCGACGTTCAAATGTAAATTCTCAGAATAGGAGCTGGATTGCTGTACGTTCACAAGTGTAAACATGGTTAATTTAGCTGTTCAGGCATATAATATGAAGGGGCTTTCCACAGACGCTGAAGAAAGAGTCCCTGAGAACTGATTCATATCTAGTCCTGGTCTAGATGACGGCATCAGATGACCTTGTCAGCCATGTCTAGATTTGCTCGGGGTAATTTGTTTACGGCGTCATACACATTTGCACAGCAGCAGTGTGTTTGGTTGTGTGTCTCTCTAGTCACTCAGTAGTTAGTTAGTTGTGTCTGTGATCATGTGCATCATGTGATTTAGTGCACAAGCACAGAATGTCCCAGTGCTGACATGTAAACACGGCAGATGGCTGGTAATACGAGAGGCCTGCTACAGAATGGCGTAACGCTTATCCGTTTCTCCTACAGTGATTCTGAAGTTTGTCTGATCTTTGTGACACATTTGCATGAAAACACATCGGCGGAGGCGTGTGGCCGTGACCTCTTCCTGCTCTCAGTGTTTCCATCCTCTTCTCGCTGCATGCTCATCCATTTCACATTTATTCCTCTTTCAGGTGTTCTTTAAAACATATACATTATTACACTTGTCAGAAGCCTGCAGCTCTTTCACAATAACATGAAACTCATTCAGACACATGCTTTTAACATTAAAGTGTGCGTTCACCCAAAAATAACAATTAGTGCTCAAAAAAATGTGCTCACTCTCAGGCCATCCGAGATTAGGATGCGTTTGTTTGTTCATCAGATTTGGAGAAATGTAGATTGCATCACTTGCTCAGCAGTGAATGGGTGCCGTCAGAATGAGAGTCCAAACAGCTGATAAAAACATCACAATAATCCACAGCACTCCAGTCTATCAGTGAACATCTGGAGAAGACAAAAGCTGAAACTAATCCAGCATTAAGATGCTTTTAACTAAAATACATTGAGTACATAATCCATAATAACGCTTCCTCCAGTGAGTCAGTGTTCTGGTGTGAATCAGGAGAGAAATCTGCACAGATCAAGCAGCGTTTAAACAGCTCTAAACTAATATGTGGCTGGATTTTGATGTGAGAGACAACAGCAGATGCACTTTTTCACTGGAGGAAGAGTTATTATGGATTATGTACTCAATGTATTTTAGTTAAAAGCATCTTAATGCTGGATTAGTTTCAGCTTTTGTCTTCTCCAGATGTTCACTGATGGACTGGAGTGCTGTGGATTACTTGTGATGTTTTTATCAGCTGTTTGGACTCTCATTCTGACGGCACCCATTCAGTACTCTAATCACAAAAATGAAGACAAAAATATCTTGTAAATTACACTTGTTCTGTACGAAAAAAGATGATTATGAAATAGTCTTATTTTATCCTAAATTCTTCAAATCCTTGAGGTTTTATTTTGGCGGAATCTTGGGGAAATTCTGTAAACTTCTGCCTAAAGAAATGTTAGAGATCATGCAAATGTGTTTGCACCCCCATTGGGAAATTCTGAGCTGAAGTTAATATTTAGAGAGAGCTTTGCTTCTGAAAATGTGAAGATCTGGTTGTTTTATTTCTGCTTTTATGGTTTGATGCAGCTTTCACTTCTCTTCATGTCAGGTGTTCGCCATTGTGGTGTTTGCCTCCATAACCGCCGAAGGTTACGTGAACAGCATAGTTGACTCACAGGTGAAGTGCGTCTTCAACAGGAATGAAGGGGCCTGTCATTACGGCGTGGGCATCGGCGTCATCTCCTTCCTGGCCTGCTTCGCCTTCCTATTGGCTGATGCGGTCTTGCCTTTGATGAGCAATGCTCAGGAGAGGAAGTACGTGGTGATGGCTGATCTGGGCTTCTCAGGTGAGACGTTCCTCAAGTCGTTTCTGCGTCGGTGATCAAGGTTTATACCAGTTTCCTCAGAGCTGTCTGTTCCGTTTGTGGAAACTCTGATGCCATTTTCTGAAGGTCTGTTTTTCCACTTGACCTGTTATTGTGGCATCTTTCTCTAAAAGTGAAACGTCTTGTGGTTGTTCACTGTACATTAACACATGCACATGTCGCTCAGATGGCCTCTTCCTGTGTGATACGCCAAACGCTTCAATCCTACTTGTTTTTCACTATTATTCGAAAATATACCAATTGAAATGGCATCTGTTTGTCAGTTGATGTATATCAGGGTTATTATAGTAAACTCAATCCATAAGAAAAAAAATTTTTGTTACTTGAAATAAAATAAACATTAACTGAAATAAAATAAAATATATATATTTTTTTATTTCAGACAGTTGCCATGGCAACATTTCTCATTTTCATTTAGTTTAAGTTAAAAAAAATTTAATAATAATAATAAATAAATAAACGAACATTAATAAATGGTAAAAATAATAAATAAATAAACGAAAATTAATAAATGGTAAATAGACTAATACAAATGACAAAAACATACAACAAAATTACTAAAAGTCTAACTAAAATTAAAGTGAAAACAAAATCTAAAAATAAAATCTAATTCAAATTCATAACAAAAACTGTACATAATATCCATATATCAATGATACAATCAATGATGATTGTGAAGTCTTTTGGTTGCATTTTATTGTGGCTCAAAGGCCACTATCCACAATCCTATTCATAGGCCCCAAATATAAACCAGGAGTCTCTGTAGATTAAAATAAGCCAAAATAATTATAATTAAAATCAAATGGTTCAATTTCAGCATTCCAGAAGCTGAATGATGTTGAATGTTCTTCAGGGTTCCTGCTCTTTTTTAACCAATGAATTTAGATGACTTTTCCAGCTGTTCATGATTTATTGAATACAAATATTTTTACTCACAATTTCTACCTGAAAAAATATTTTAGAGATCGGCAAAACTAGATAAATGTACATTTATTATAAAAATCCTGTTTCTTCAAAGATAAAAATATGGATTATCTTGATTTTTAGTTGTTTTATCTTATTTTAATGCTTGTTTTGAATCACTTTAAGCTATTTTGAGCCCCCTTATTGCAGGGTTTAAAACCAAAGTCCTGTATTTTCTGTGGCTTCAGTTAGCTGGGTTAGTTTAATTTAATCACTGACCTATTTTGTCAAATCTTTGTGTTAATATTAATATATTTTAATACTATTGCAGTAATAGTTCACCCAATAATGATCATTCAGAGTAGTGGAAAGAAAACATCCAGAGTACACAAGTATTTATTTTATATGCGTCTGTAGATTTCAATTACAATGCATATCTTTGAAGTCGCTTAAATTAGTTTTTTCAAAATATGTTTCTGCAGCACTTACAGACACCAAACTTAGCAGTTTTATTCCTCTCTATATTCTGAAGGTTTTTACTGAGGGGTTTGTTCATATATCAATTACCCGATTTTATACAGCATTTAATTCTTAAAAATATAATGAAAATTTTGTTTTTGTTTGGCTGTTGACAGTATTTTCTGATTTATTGAGTTATATTGTGCTTCCATAACATGTCTTCTTTCATATTAATGGAAAGAAAACATCCAAAATATGATTTTAAGTGTTATGACATTTTATCTATTTGTGTCTGTAGATTTCAATTACAATACAGTCCTTTAAAAGTTTTTTCTCCACTTCAGCAGCACTCACAGACACCAAACTTTACAGTTTTATTCCTCTCTATATTCTGAAGGTTTTTACTGAGGGGTTTGTTAATATTTCACTCACACTGATTTATACAACCTTTTTTCACCTGTTCATTCTGTCATCATGTACTCGCCTTCATGCCATTCCAAACCCGTTTGACTTTTTCTTCTGTGTTTTCTGTGTGTGGACGTTTTTTTTCATGGCTGATTTGTTGTCTCAAGAGTCTCTGATTGTCTAATCAATGAAATGGTCTTGACTCGTGTCTGTGCTCTCTGTGCTGTGTGTTTATCAGCTGCCTGGACGTTCCTGTGGTTTGTGTGTTTCTGTCTCTTGGCGGATCAGTGGTCAAAGACCCAAGAAACCAGTGGCATCCCTACAGACGCCGTCCACGCCATCATCGCCTTCTCATTCTTCTCCATCGCATCGTGGGTGAGTGTGTGAGATCTGTCTGATGAACTGATGGATAGTTACTACAGTAAAACTACTTCAATCTGCCTAAAGTCGGCTAAAGTCATTTTCACAAAATGAGTTTGTTTCACCATTTCAGCAGCACTTACATACACCAGATTTTGCAGTTTTATTGCTATTTATATTCTGAAGGATTTTACTGAGGGGTTTGTTTGTATGTCATTCACCTGATTTTATACAACATTTTATTTCCGAAAATGTTATTCTTTGTTGGTTTTTTTTCCTGGCTGTTGACAGTATTTTCTGAATTATGGAGGGATGTTTTGCTTCCATAACTTGTCTCCTTTGATACTAGTGGGGAAAAAGCATCTAAAATACACATATGTTTATTTTATGACACTTTATTTTTTGTGTCTGTAAATATCAATTACAATGCAATTCTTTAAAGTCGCTTAAAATCGTTTTCTCAAAATGAGTTTTTTATCCACTTCAGCAGCACTTACAAACATCAAAACTTACAGTTTTATTGCTATTTATATTCTGAAGGATTTTACTGAGGGGTTTGTTCATATATAATTAACACTGATTTATACAACATTTTATTCTTAAAACATGGTGAACATATATTTGCTTTTTGTCTGCTGACAATATTTTGATTTATGGAGTGATAAAAAGAGAAATCCATAATCCCCTCAGTAAAAAACTTCAAAATATAGATGGGAATAAAACTGTAAGTTTTGGTGTATTTAAGTGCTGCTGAAGTGGAGAAACAAACTCATGGCCTTTGAAGATATATACATTGTAGGGCTGTGCAATATATCGAAATATCGCAAATGTACATATCACAATATGCATATCGCTACAGCTTGCAATATTTGGGGCCATGAACAAAAGACAAAGAGAAAATCACTCACTGCTCTGACCTAAATAACTTTTGTAGCTTAAATAAGAATCAGTGCATATTGAATTCAAAGAGTAAATTCTAAGCAGTGTTTTATTTTTATTTTTTATTATTCAGTTCCTAAACTCATGTTAAAATTACATTTTTATCATTTTTATTTTATCGTTGTTGTAGGGGTGCTTTCTTATTAGAATCAGAATGAGTTTTATTCACCACTTAAGTGTGCGCAAACACAAGGAATTTGTTGTGGTTTTACAGGAACTCTTGGTACATGCATACATACAAATAATAACCATATATATATATATATATGACACAAGATATTTATAGAAGTTCACAGAACTGACTCAGCAACAGCTGAGTAAAACTGTTTCATCTGAGCATGTGGCACTTTAAGCATTATCGTATCGCATATCGCATTTTTCTTCAATATCGCACAGCCCCAATACATTGTAACCGAAATTATTGTAATTTACAGACCCAAATAGAAAAACTGCAATAAGGCGATACACTACAGGCAAAACCATCGTTTTTTTTCATGCACTGGTCTATTTTGCATCCATAACATCTCTTCTATCAGACCAGTGGACAGAAAACATCCAAAACACACATTTATGTGTTTGTTTTATTGCACTTTTTCTATTTGCGTCTGTAGATTTCAATTACAATCCAAATCTTTAAAAGTTTTCTCCTCCACTTCAGCAGCACTCACATACCCCAAACTTAGCAGTGTTATTCCTCTCTATATTCTGAAGGTTTTTACTGAGGGGTTTGTTTATATATCACTCACACCAAATTATATAATATTTTACTCCTAAAAACATGGTCAAAATGTGTTTGATTTCTGTCTGTTGACAGTATTGTCTGATTTATGGAGTGATAAAAAGAGAAATCCAAAATCCCCTCAGTAAAAACCTTTGACTGTAACCTGTCAACAATATCAAACCAGAATTTTGAGTCTGGCTTTATCCAATATTCATATTTATTTTCTGAAAATTCAAGTGCATATGTAAATATAGCATCTCAGAAAACTTGTAGTACAATACTTAATGTCTTATTGTACTGTGATTAATCAACTGTAGGAAGTAGTCAATCCAAAATATATTCAGACACCTTCAACATTTCTCACATTATATCACAGTTTATTGGCTATAGTTTAGAAAATGGTAATAAAATATGACAAGAACTCCGTTAAACGGTGTCAGAACAAACTCATCTTAAAAATGCCAGATAACTTTGATAGAAAGTTATGAAATAAAACATGCTCAGGTCAAAGTGTCTGAATAGTTTTTGCTCCCAAATTTTACTGGTAGTCCACTGTATGAAGAATTTTTGGATATAATGTCACAGTTAACTTTATTTTGCTATCCTCACTTACATAAATGAACTATAGTGTCCTGCACCCACTAGTAAAAATATATCAAAAATTATATAAATAATTTTTTGGTTTGACTGTGTATAGTGAAATTGATTAGTTCACATTTTCACCCCGTTCACTTGTGGTGTCTTGCAAAAAACTACATTTATAAAAAACCTTGATTATTGTAAAGTTCAAAATCCCACTTCAAGTCGTTGATTGACAGCCGAATCTCTCGTCTTCTCAGGGAGCGTTAACGTACTTCGCCCTGATAAGGTTTCGTCAGGGCGTTGCAGACGTGACCCAGAACTATGCCGATCCGCCAGCGGACCCCACTTCACCGTATCCCACCACCTACACACCACCCACATATCCGTCCTTCCAGAACACCGGTCCAGACATCTTCCAGCAGCCGCCCATCACACCGAACCCTGACCCATCCGGCCAGAGCAACTACCAGCCACCTGTCTACTGACCCCTGACCTGCACAGAAACCTGAAACACGACACCACGTGACGCCGCAGGCAGCCAATAGGAGACTGTTTGGCATTTAACATGTGGCCTTAAAGGGATAGTTCACCCAAAAATGAAAAGTCTGTCATTAATTACTCGTGTCGTTCCAAACCCGTAAGACCTTCGTTCATCTTCGGAACACAAATTAAGATATTTCGGATGAAATCCGAGAGCTCTCAGACTCTGCATAGACAGCAACACAACTATAATGTTCCCAGACTCTAGAAATGTAGCAAGGACATCGTTAAAGCAGTCCATGTGACATCAGAGGCTCAACTTCAATTTTGCGAAGCTACGAGAATACTTTTTGTGCACAAAGAAAACAAAAATAGTGACTTTATTCAACAATTCTTCTCCCCAGAGTTACGTCCATTTTGGAGAGTACCCTAAGTACGTAATCGACGTAATCAGCATTGTTTACGTTCGGAGGAGAAAGAGCGCGCATGAACGTAATTGTTTACGCTTAGGGGAAAGCGTGCGTATGCATTGTGATACTCTCTAAAATGGCGGAAGATGTAACTCGGGGGAGAAGAATTGTTGAATAAAGTCACTATTTTTGTTTTCTTTGTGCACAAAAAGTATTCTCGTAGCTTCGCAAAATTGAAGTTGAGCCTCTGATGTCACATGGACTGCTTTAACGATGTCCTTGCTACTTCGTTTCTAGAGTCTGGGAACATTTCAGTTGTGTTGCTGTCTATAGGAGGGTCTGAGAGCTCTCGATTTCATCAGAAATATCTTATTTGTGTTCCAAAGATGAACGACGGTCTCACGGGTTTGGAACGACATGAGGGTGAGTAATTAATGACAGCATATTCATTTTGGGGTGAACTATCTCTTTAAATGTGTAAATATTGTTTTCTTACGTGGCTGTAGATGAGTTCAGATTTGCACTGATGAGCTGGAATAAAACGATAAGTTATTGTGGAGCAGGTCTGTCGCTCACACTGGAATCACAGCAGCGCTTGTGTGTTTTGTTAACGTTTTCCCAGCTGAATGAGGAGGAATGTGGCGGAAACAAAAAGAGCCCATTGACCCCGTTTACTAATCGTGTTAGTGAATGAAGAGCTGGTGCGATTCACTGTAGAAATGTGGTAGAGTTACCAGACTACGTGTTTAAACATCCAGTCAAGCTGCGATGGAGGTTGTAAATGAGGCTTTTATATGCTTCCAGATCTGAAAACATCTGATTTAATGTGAAAAAACTGATTTCTTGTGTGGCTAGATCTGGTTTTGTTAGTGTCTCTCGATGTGAAAACGTTCACTGATCCACATAAGCACACTGTGATGCTGTTTGATTCTGGTTTATACAACATTGATTTGATGAAGTTTATTAATCCATTACACGTTCATACATGAGTATTTAAAAAAAATAATCATTTCAGAAATTAATTCCAATGTTTGTTTGATTTGCAGTTTGCTTAATGGGTTTAGCATTTGCTTTTTGTGCATCTTCAGATTACAGATTAAAAGTTTTTGTTGTTGTCAGTTTTCTCTTTAAGTGCAGCTAAAAACAAAAACAATGGTTTGTATTCTAAATAAAAAATAAATAAATGCAACCCTTGGATATGAAATCTCATTTTTAGACATCTATGAACAGGGTTTTTGTGGGCCTTGAAAAGTCTTAACCCTCTGGCCCTCTTCGGTCATTTTTGACCCGAAAAATGTTATCTTTTTAAATCTTAGCTTCAGATGACACTTGGGTGACTTTTGTCACGTTAGCAATATGAACACACACAAAAAATAACGGACATGATTCGGATATGTTAAAGGGTCAAAAAAAGTCACTTCTTTACGGCCAAAAATGACCGACATAGGAAATTAATGGGAAATACGAAAACATTTTCATTTCTGTTCTGTTTTATTAACATTTATTGAAATACATTGAATAAAATATTAATTACAAAATGTTTGTATGATCACTTTCCATTCCTTTTATTTTTTTAAATGATCAAATATGAAGTAACAAAACTGCTTTCTGTGTTCCCTTTCTAATAAGATTTTAATGTTTGACTGCAATCATGATGTAAAACCCGATACTTATCTAACCAAAAATATCTAAACCTTGACAAAAATTAGTCTTTTAGAATGTCTAGATATATATCTAAATGCAAAACCTAAAAAAAGTGTCTTAAAAAAAAACAATGGGAATCCAAAAACTTCGGTATATATATATATATAGGGTGCTAATACAAGAGGTTACACAACATTACACAAGTTCTTATTTTTTAATGCCTCCAGATGACCCAATTCTCACTTCAAAAAATGGATTTTAAATGCCTTAATTTTTTATTTTTTAATAAATATGCATTTATTAAAAAAAAATAGTAAAACAAAAAATAGAGAAAATAGCTCGTTAAAATTGTATAAATATTGCATAGTATCATAAAATTCCCTCAAAATCATTAATCAAGTGAAATAAGTAATATAATCAAATGATATACAAGTGCTATAACAAGTCTCAGTTAGCTTAACAGTACACGTAGCAAGATTTAAAAAAAAATAATATAATAGAAAACGAATAGAAAAAGAATAGAGCAAGCTAGTGTTAGGTCTTTTTGCTTTTGTTAATTGTATAATAAATGAAAAAAGCAGAACGTTTTAAATTCAGTCATGGCATTAAAGCTTGCATGCATTACAAAAAAAAAAAATTGTCGTCTTCAGCATTTTTGTTTTCCAGTACTGAACATCCTCAAATCAAGATACATTTACTTGAAATGCAAACGTAAAATGAAATGAGTTTATGCTTAAAACAAGAACAAATGATCTGTCAGTGTGTAAAGAAAACTTGTTTTTCCTTTTAACCAAGTTGATTTTTCTGAGACCATCAGCGGATATTTGTTCCAATCATGAACTCGCTTCATTTTGATCAATTTCACAGAAAGCAAGACTTCTGCGTTTCTCAGCTAGTCGTCCAACGAACCCAACATTTGTATATTACAGCTATTTTTGGCTCTTTGACGAATGACTTTTTATCCGGTCTTCAGCTAAATGCATGAATGTAAACACTGAAAAACCAAAATCACTTTATTTACTCTCATTTTTCTCTCGTTGGCAGTTTTCCATGGTGTCAGCTGCTTGTTCGGTTACACAATTATTAATTAGTCTAAAATTGTTTAAATTAAAACACGTACAAATGATCGACTCATTTTTAAACTGAAAATACAAACTCACCATATTATGCTGGACCCGCTTTAAACTAAGAGTTAAAGTTATTATATACAGAGAAAATCAACAGCAGAAAAGGTATTAAAAATAGAAGTATCTAAATTCTCTCTCTAGTGAGTTAAGTGTAGTAACAGTGTATCTGTAACACGGCAAAAAATGATTTTCTTCCTTCGTATCTTTGTCTTGTTTTCTAGTATACAGTAAATGTCTACAAATTCTGGAATTAAGATGCATTTACTTGACCAGTTTTCTGAAAACAAAATCAAAAATGTGTTAGTTTTTGCTTAAAACAAGCAAAAATATCTGCCAATGGAGTAAGAAAAATAATCTTGTTAAGAATTTCTCTTAGCCCTTTGACATATTTTGCTTGTTTTAAGCAAAAACTAACACATTTTTGATTTTGAATATATTTTGAAAGTATCTCAAGTCATTTTAATTGTCAAGTAAATTCAAGTTTATACTAGAAAACAAGACAAAACTACTAAGGAAGAAAATGTTTTCTGTAGTGGTACGACTGATGTGTTATTCTCATAAATGAAGGGAAGTGAAGAGTTTTCGTGGAGCATTTTGATTGGCCGGTTTTCCTGACATCACATGCGGCGGCGTCTCCTCTCTCTGCGGATCGCAGTTCTCTTTACACGCCACGAGGCCTCCGTAACACTCTCGGCACACTGCGTGATACTTATCAGCGCCGCCGATCACCTCCACCTGAGCAAACCAAACACAAGACGCCGTGAGGTTTCACTTCTGCTGACAGGATGAGGATGTGACACGGAGCACAAGTAAAGCACAGCGTGTGTGTGTCCAGATGGAGATGTTTGTCCTCACCTCTTGTTCAGCGCCGAGTCTTTTGGTGTAAGCGGCTTCTTTGAAGCACTGCATGCAGACGGCGTTCAGCTTGACCACGCTCTCCGCTAGAGGCACCAGATTCAGGATATTACCGAAGGCCTGCAGACACCAGGGTCGAAGGTCAACAACACTGCTCAATATTTATACAAACATTTAAATATATTCATGTTTATATAAGGGTCAAAGACGTTAAGATGTCCACATCAAAAGAAATTTCATAAAATGTGATTATATGTCCATAGCACATTAAATGTAAGTGAAGTGTCTACTTTTAAGTTTTTGGATAATAAAATGTTACAGTTTGGTTGAAATAATGTTATTATGTTAACACTATTTATGTAAAAATTCAAACATGCTTATTCTGACGTGTACATTAAAATATATTAAAGAATAAGGGAGAATATTAAATTTGATTGTGTTTTAAATGAGACAAAATTCTTACTGACAAATGGGCAAAACCTAGGATAGTGGCACATTTAAAAAAAAAAAAAAAGTAAAATTACAGCCAATTAGTCTTTTAATAAATAGATAAATAGATTTTTGTTGTAAATATGCCTGACAAGATTGTTACACTGAATGATATTTTAGTGGGTCTCTTCTGTAAATCAGGGGAAAATGTATGATATTTATTTTTTTGCTTGGAAAAACAAACAAAATTGCAGTTAAATTAAACCTTTTCATCTTTGACCCATAAATATATACATATTATATAAATTTAAAGAAAAAAATGTATACAAATAAAAATATATAACTATTATAAACAGTGTTTTTTATAAATTCTTCATGTATTTATGTAAGTGTATGAATATACATCTACACAAATATTTATATATACAAAAATCTATATAAATGCTATATATAAATTTGTAGAAATACTTATATACATAATTATGTGTACTTCATTTATATAAATACTACTTCTTATACATTTTAAGAAATATAGATTACATACTCCTGTACATGTGTCGTAGTATATTTTTATTTAATGCCATGTCAGCATCAAAGGCTATTTCATGGCAAAAGAGATTAAAAAATACAATTATAATACAATAAAAACCAGCAAACAAGTTATTACATATACTACAAGTATATATTACACAATTTGGTTTGAACACATTTATATAAATATATAAAATTATTATGTAAATGTATATATAGAAATATTTATATAAATAGTACTCATGTAAATATATTTACATGTAACAAACACCTATAAAATAAGCAAATTGTATAAATGTATTAATATTTATATAAATAAGCAAATATTTATTATGTAATTTTGTAGAAACCTATATAATTATGCATGTATTTACTTAAACCCATTTATATAGATATGCAAATAAATCATTGTTTATAAATACATTTTATGAATTTATATAAAATGGGGTAAAGAAACACAACCCAGATCTCTCATCATCGCACCTTTCTCTGGAAGGTTCCATCAAGTGCTGCTACTACGATGGTTTTTCCCATGTTGGCCATTTCCTCACAGAACTCAACTGTGTCTGGAAACTGCAAAAGCCAAACATCTCAATTAATAATCGGGACATTACAATGCATAAAGTGAGCTGGATAATGACTGAAGCGAGTGGAACGGAAACATACAAACTGTCCCTCGTCGATGCCGATGACGCAGGCCTGCAGCGCCAGAGTCCGGACGTCTCGCAGACAGCTGGCAGGAACGGCCTCCATAGTGCTCCTGCAGCACAAACACACCAACCCCTCAGATAACCACATGTAACACTCACACCCACACCCCGACACACACACACCCGCCCGCACCCCGACACACACACACCCGCGCGCACCCCGACACACACACAACCGCGCGCACCCCGACACACACACAACCGCGCGCACCCCGACACACACACAACCGCGCGCACCCCGACACACACAATTAAG
The DNA here is from genome assembly GCA_018148995.1 of Sinocyclocheilus maitianheensis. Taxonomy (NCBI): domain Eukaryota; kingdom Metazoa; phylum Chordata; class Actinopteri; order Cypriniformes; family Cyprinidae; genus Sinocyclocheilus; species Sinocyclocheilus maitianheensis. The sequence continues at coordinate 571,682 of JADLZM010037200.1, forward strand.
CAGTACAACTGCTTTCAACATTGATAATTAAGAAATGTTTCTTGAGCAGCAAATCAGCATATTTCAATGATTTCTGAAGGATCACGTGATGCTGAATACTGGAGTAATGATGCTGAAAATCAGCTTTGCATTACAGCAATAAATTACTTTTTAAAATATATTCAAATAGAAAACAGTTATTTTAAATAGTAAAAATTTTAAAAAGAAAAAAAAAAAAGTTCAGCAAAAGGCGGGATCGAACCCAGGTCGATCTCGTCAAAAAGCCAAGGACTCGCACTTATCCAGCTGTGCCACTGGAGCTGATGATTAACAGCCACTTTTAACTAAATGTAAATATACACCCCGTATTTTTTATTCCATAGTAAGGGCAATTCATACAATACATTTAAACAGAGCTACTTTAATACCATCTCTGAACTTTCTACCAGGAATTGGCTGTTCTTCGGCTGGTTCTTCTCTGTATACGGTGATTGACAGATGTCTCGTCCAATCAGCGTAATCCCAAACCAATGGCGCTGTCTCGAACTATACCTACCTCTTCCTGATTTGTCATTGTAATTTCTGACTTGTTATAATGTTTTCTGAATTGTTGTTGAATCCGTGTATCATTCGTTTTTTCATTTAATATTGAAAGTAGAAAAATGAGAAAACAGCTCCTTTTTCATTTTTTTCCGCTTGAATATTTGATTTCTACAAGTGGGCAGGAATTAAACGCCCCTTTCTGCTGATTGATCAGCCGAAGATCAAACCGTGCCGTCATCAGTTCTTCCGCAGTATCATGCAGCAGAATAATAGTCCTCCGCTGCTGCAGTTGTACGGATTCTTAACACATTTATTGCAACTACATTTCATCTTTTTTCATCAAACAAACAGGCTAATGAATAGCTTGACAACTCGTACCGGGGCAGAATCTAGACAGGGTTTTCTTCTGTGTAGATATAAATTCTATTTGCATCAGCTGGGCATGGCAGGGTATGATATGACAGCTGTCATAGCCTACCCTTGTTTAATTAATTCATTTCAAAATAAATATTTTAAACACTAAGACAAAAATTAAGGAATAATAAATTGGCTTGGGTATATATAGGCCTATAATGTTCATGCAAGAACTGTCATTTTGACTGACAACCGGAGAACAACAGATATTAAATCTGTTTTATAAAAAAAAAAGTTTTATAAAGTAGTCTTGTGTTTTATTAAAATTGATTATAATTGATATCTCAAAAGGATATGCACTTGTGTGCGGCGTGAGCTGCTGGCTGCGCACTCGCACTGCAACACAAGAGTTTCCTAAAATATAATAACTTGCCATTTCAGTTCGTTTCACACCAAACCCTCAGATTACCTTCAGAATGCTTGGAATATACGCCACGAGATGCATAGGATTATTTTACGACAGATATGCATCCGCTTAAAAACAAAAAACAAAACCTAGTCACCATTCTCTGCCATTAAATTGCCATGTGCGATGCGAGCAGGACATGTTTGTGTTATTAAGTAATAAGCCTTTAGAACAACATTAAGGTAAAGAGTAGGGATGTAACGATTAACTGCGAGCCGGTTGGAAATCGATTTAAATATGTGACGATTCAAACCGGTTGAGATGCTAAACAAATCGCGATTCTATTAGGGTTAGGAGTTTATATGAATGCATGTCTGAGGGGAACTTACTGTCTTTAGAAAAGTTTAGATGGTATTTTTTATTTTCATCTTGCCTCTGTATAATGCATATTAAAGTTCATAAGTGCAGCGCTGCTTTGTTTACAGCAGAAACCAAAGAAACACTTCAAGCGCCACCTGCTGGCAGAGAGTGCATCTGCATCTCGTTCAGCTCGTCTGCGGTTTCGGTTTCATGCAGATATTTTTTATGCATAGTTTCACAAAACTTAAGTCAAACCATTTTGTTTTTGCTTAATATCGAAATTATACAATGTAATGTAATTTGGTTGCCTCTAATTTTAAATGTAAAGTGTTTATATGAATGTATTAAAACATATTTTGTTTATATGAAGAGATTTATTTTATTTGGGGCTCGTTTTAAAAATTCTATTTAGTTTTGTTATTTACATTATATTAAAATGTTGGTATTTAGCAAACGCTTTTATCCAAAGCGATTTACAAATGAGGACAATAGAAGCAATCAAAACCAACAAAAGAGCAATAATTTACAAGTGCTATATTAGTATATTATTATAGTTTTATATTTCAATTTCACAAAGAAACGTGCAGTATTTTGTCATACATACATCCCTAGTGAGTAGTCACTCTAGTTCACAGTTCCAATAAATTGCGATGGGTTAAATAAACTCAATAAGCAGACAGACGCGACTACAGTCAAGCACAGAAGTGCACCGGAAATAAGCAGCAGTCATATTTAAAGCAGTTTACATTAATATTGAGTACTGATTGATGTTCACTTGGATTTTTTTCCCCCATCGAGGGGAAATAACTTAATACTCTGTCATTTATAGTCGTATGGTAAAATGTATATGTAAATGTAAATCACAGTAGGCCTATGTATACAGTCTGGAAATACTTTAGGCTATAGCTAATTATTTCGCGGAACCCCTATCACATTAGGGTCTTTCGCACCGCGGGAACCTTTTCATAGTACCAGAACTAATTGTGGAACTACCCACTTTTCGGCATGTTCGCACCGCCGGAACTGGGAGTGATTTTAGTACCGGACTGCCTTTTTCGAGAACCAGATTAGCTCCTACTCCGGAGCAGGGTCTAACAGCACAACTGGTACTAATCGTGACGTAAGTAGACATCGATTGGCCAAACTCGTACGGAAACGCCCTCACCCGCCATGATTTAAAACACTGTGTAAACATACTGTAAACATGGTGTCTACTTATTTGGCAAGTATGGAGAACAGCGACAGATGGACGGACGCTGAAGCGCAGGCACTTGTAGCAAATGTAGCACTGCCAGTTGTCGTTGGAGATTCTTAGCCCTCCTTTCCATTGCTTTACGTATACGTCGACTTTCCATGTCCATTATTGTGAAACCCGCGAGACACAACAAACACACAGCTCTGATCACAGCGTCCTCCATCCTCCTGTTGTTAACGTAGTTCTTTGTTTCTGTTGTTGAACGCCGCGCACAAATGACGTCGCTGTCGACCGGCTTACGTCACTTAGTACACACTCTCGGTGCGAATGCAACCCTTTAAATGGTACTGAGAAATAGTTCCCACAAAATCATCCCAGTACTTTAGTACGTACATTTAGTTCTGGAACTAAAGCGGTGCGAAAGGGCCTATTAAGAACCGCTGGTCTACGCAAAAGAAAGCCATCTGCCCCGGTACGAGTTGTCGAGCTATTCATTAGTCTGATTGATGAGAAAAATATGAAATGTAGTTGCAATAAAATGGGTAATTAATCCATACAACTGCAGCAGCAGAGGACTATTATGGCGCTTTTCCACTGCGTGGTACGACTCGGCATGGCTTGTGTTTCCACCGCAGGTCAGTACCGCTTTAGTGTAACTTGGATTATTCACTTCGTTATAGTTGCGGCGCCTCTACTACCACGACTCCTAAAAAAAACGTTTTCATTCCGCGTCGCCCCCATCAAGCTCTCGCTGGATCCGCTCCTCTGCTATCAACGAGAGGAATGTCTGTACTTCCGCAACAGACAACAAAACTTCTTTGGTTGTTAAAAAAAAGGTGCGCTCGTTCAAAACAGCTGCGTTCGATCCGTCGCTGGCTGTGCCAAGTTAAATCTAGCTGTTCTGTTGTGTCGCAAGTTCAGTGACGCAGGTAGTGACGATTCTCTCAGCAGAGTTTACACGTCACGTTTTGGTAACGGTACGGTTCGCTTGGAACCCCAACCGAGGTGGTACTAAAAAAAAGTACCAGGTACCAGGTACTGTACCCAGTGGAAAACCCCCCAAAAGTGAACCGTAAGATCAACGCTTTGATCTTCGGCTGACCAATCAGCAGAAAGGGGCGTTTAATTCCCGCCCACGTGTAGAAATCGAATATTCAAGCCATTTATTCAGTTTTCTACCCCAGAGCGAAAAAATTTAATTTAAGAGGAATTCTCTTTTTTTCAATTTTTGGAAGAAAAAAAAAACGAAAAAGGAGCCGTTTTCTCATTTTTCTACTTTCGATATTAAATCAAAAAACGAATGATACACAGATTTTTTTGCGCTTTCTGAATTGTTACTTTGTTTTTTACACTCGCATTTGCGTTTGTAATTTGTTATTCTGTTTTCAGAATTGTGATTTGCTTTGCACTTCTCGGCCACCGTACACAGAGCCCTGATATCAGACTGACAGGAGCGCATGACCTATTTTTGTTCATTTTGATAGATTTACTGTATTTTTCAGCAATATGACCCCAGATAACGTCGTTGATACCCATGACTTTTCTGAAGAGTTCACCCAATTAACAAAAATGTTCTAGTAAGAACGTTTGGCTAATGTTACGGTTACGAAAATTGTTTTTTGGTTATGAAACATTAAGTGAACATTACATGTGATAATTTTCGCAAGCGTGACAGGAAACTTATTTTTTAGTATTAACGTTTATAAAAAGTTAGGTGAACGTCTAACGAACATCTTTTAGGAAAACGTCACATGAACAAACAATGCTAACATTTTGAGAACGTTTTAAAGCGCGGATAACCTTGAAACAACGTTTAGGTAACGTTAGCAGAACGTTTCCGGTGAGCGGTCTTTCATGCTAAACCGAGTGCTCGGTGTTGTCAGTCGCTTGTCTAACTAACTATCAACTTTAGAAAACGTTTATAGTGTTTACATGAAGAGTGCTGGTGGTTTCTAGCAACATTAGAGACAATAAACCGGTTTTCGCGCTAATTCTGCGTCGTCTTTGTAAACAACGTAACCGTTCTCGCGCCAAAAAACAGTATTTGGCGCCATTCGCTGAACCAAAACGCTGTTTTTACAGTTTATATCTTCATATTTCATAACATAGCATCGCATGGGAATACTTATGATTTTTCTTCATCCTCACCTTTTTCCTGAAAACATCGGTCCGAAAATTACCTGAGAGGATAACGGAGAGAGACGTATTATCGAGCCAATCCACAACAAAGCCTAAAAACACCACCCTCGCTTTTCTAAAGTATGCATATTATCTGCACATTAATATTGAGATTCGGTCTTCATCGCGAAGTACATTGATCTCACAGTTACCTGAATCTGTCCTCGTGTCTTCCGTGGGGAATTTGGTAAAAACTTCGCTATATTCAAGCAATCCATGTCTATTGTTTATGATGTATTTGTTGGACTTACAGTTAGATTTGAACGTCGCGCCAGCGCTGTGTGTCCTTTTATAGCAGCGGTGTCGTCACGTTCCTCTGGACCAATCAGAATCGAAGCCGCGCGCAGCCGCGTTGATCTTTAAAAGAACCTGTTTTTTGTGTATTAATGCCAAGGTACCAAAGATAAAAGTACATAACATATCAATATTCATATATATTTAGTAATTTGATTCGTCAAAATCCTTTATTTATTGTTATGTGTATCCAAACTATTTCACTTTCCAGGAATCTTAAAGCTGTTGAATTTATTATTTTTATTTAATTTGTTAAAGTCTTCGTTTCGGGTGTTATTTATTTATTGTGATATGCATGCATAAATGGTGCTTTGCGTGTAACAGCAGTGCGTTTAGTTCGAAGGGAATAAACAAAAATGCTTAAATTCATCCCCAATATTTAAGGTATTTTTAGAGGAATTTGATTGTTTTATATCTTTTTTATGTGTGTGTGTGTGTGTGTGTGTGTGTGTGTGTGTGTGTGAGAGTGTGTGTGTGTGAGTGTGTGTGTGTTTGTGTGTGAGATAGAGAGAGAGAGAGAGAGTGTGTGTGAGAGAGAGAGAGAGAGAGTGTGTGTGTGTGTGTGAGAGAGAGAGAG
>JADLZM010037200.1:616823-635325 GCA_018148995.1 Sinocyclocheilus maitianheensis
CTGAGACCTTGTAACACTAATGAGTCACATGACACCGGGGAGAGAAAATAGCGAATGGGGCCCAATTTGGACATTTTCACTTAGGGGTGTACTCACTTTTGTGGCCAGCGGTTTAGACATTAATGGCTGTGTGTTGAGTTATTTTGAGGGGACAGCAAATTAAGCAAGTTATACAAGCTGTACACTCACTACTTTACATTGTAGCAAAGTGTAATTTCTTCAGTGTTGTCACATGAAAAGATATAATAAAATATTTACACAAATGTGAGGGGTGTACTCACTTCTGTGAGATACTGTAAGTGGTACACTCTGCACATTATTATTAGTATGATAATAACACTAAAATACCATTAAAAACAATATAAAAATTGTGGTTGCGATCAGAAAAAATCAGATATGCTGCCCTTGTTTTAGGGCTGCACAATTTGGCTACATTTTTGCCATATTATTAATATTGCAATAAAATAAGAACAATACTTTACTACTACGGCTACAAAATAAAACCAAAAATGTAATATTGTAATATCTTACTACAAAGTAAAACAATTATTATTATTATTCTGCTGCTAGTAGTACTGCTACTGCTAAAAAATAAATAAATTACTAAATGATGACAAAAAATACTATTGTAATATTTTACGGCAAAATATAAAAAACTGCTACTACTACTAAATAAAACGATAATTACTAAATAAAAACAAAATAATGTTACTATTGTAAAATCCAAGATGTCCTCGACTTCTCGGAACATCTTGGATTTCTTGGACACGATTCCTGGTTTTGCAGCAGATCGCTCTCTGCGCTCTTGAATGAGTTCTGTGCATCTGCTGACACTGAATCAGATGTTTAGATTAATGTTTATGTTTATAATCTCACGACTTCCTTATTGAACTCGTGGTCACCCCATTGCGCATGCGCGCTTCTGCAGCGGTCAAATAAGCCCCGCCCATCTGTGTGTAGGTCCATGTTTGATCTGTTATTTGCTGCCGGATCTATTCTATTCACTTCACATATCTATATCATTTTAAAAGACTTTTTGATTTGGTGATTATTGTGGAACCAGAGGATCAAAACATTCATGTTAACATAACCACAAACAAACAATACTGTCTTTATCGTCAACACCGTATTGTAATTTCAACCGATCAAACTTCTGTCAAATGTTTTAATTATAAAGTTTGTTTGAACATCTTTTACACTAAATGACACCTGCTTTAATATTTAATTGTATCTTTTTTATATAAAATAATGGCATTCATTTTCAAGTGACTCGAGTGTCAAAATACTTGCCCCTATTTTAATATGCACATCCGAATAGATCCTGTATGAAAAATAATTAATTTTAAATTCATTCATTATTATTGTAATTAATTTAAAGTTATAGGGTGATTTCTATTGTTGTTTTATTTTATTTTTTTCAAAAAAAAATGTTGTGTTTTCTAGTTTTAATCACAAACATATTACATTTTTATTATTATTATCAGTTTTAGTTTTTTGGGGCTGCCGTGTGCTATACTAAACTTGTGCAATAACCTAACCAGATAATTAAATTTCTCAATCTAGTGTTTTATATATATATATATATATATTAGGGATGTGATTCGATTCACAATTTTTTTTTTTTACAAAATGAGATTTAAGACAAATTATAAATTAAACAAAGCAGCGCTGCGCTCATGAACTTTAATATGCTTTATACAGAAGCAAGATGAAAAGAAAAAATACCATAGAAAGACAGTAAGTTCCCCGCAGACATACATTCATATAAACTAACTCTAACTGAATCGTGATTTGTTTAGCATCTCGACCGATTTGAATCGTCACATATTTAAATCGATTTTCAACCGGCTCACGGTTAATCGTTAGATCCCTATATATATGATAAAATACACTTATTATAATAAATAATTATGATAATATAATCAGAAACCAAAATGAATAGCAGATAACTAAAATCAATTAATCTCTGAGCAGTAGCAGGCTTGAAAGCATTAATTTTAGTGTTCTGAGTTTAGTGTAAAAGAAGAGACTTCATTGTTTAGTACATAAACCTTTTTATTCAGCTAAAGAGTCGTCATTCCAGCTGAAAAACAGGGGAAAACATGTTTTGGTATCACTTAAAAAAACTCAGCCTCTATATATATATATATATATACACACTATAAAAGACTAACCATTTAATTTCCTTTCATAATGATGATTTCATCCTTTAATGCCACTTCATTCTTATGTACAAAATTTAATGAGCAAAAGTACTTCAACAGAAGTTTTAACCGTCAAGTAATAAAGAGCTGAAAGCAAAGTCAGTTTAGTGAAGTGCAAATGACCCTGCTACAAAAAAGAACCGCTTTTCCAGGTCAAGCTCGAGCGCAGCTCTCTGGACAACATCTGTACGGCATGTGATTCTCAGACCTCCAATGTTAAGTGCATTTATATCACGGTTATTTCCAGCAGCTTACAGATGCTGTTTATAGAGCTTCACTTGTACTTAAAGGCACAATATGTAAGATTTTTTAATTAAAATATCCAAAAACCACTAGAACTTGTGTGCTTACATTATCCCAAATGTTTCGAAGAATGTTTAAATCCAGAGAAATAAGCAATTTTAACTAGTGACACGGAGCGTGTTCATAGTGTCATTATGTCGCCTGCTAATGATGTCATAACCCCTCGATTTGTAGAAAACATGGAAACACCAAAGACGCTTTAATATGTTGTGTGTTTTAATAGACCGGTGACGACCGCACAGAGTAGCATTATAACAGAACTAAACGTATCTAGTATGATAAAACAGCGCTGCTTTACCCCACATACACACGACCGGAAGCAGCGGAAGCTCTCGACTGTGGCATAATAAAAGCTCCGCTGCTTTACCCCACATACGCACGACCGGAAGCAGCGGAAGCGCTCGACTGTGGCATAATAAAAGCTCCGCTGCTTTACCCCACATACACACGACCGGAAGCAGCGGAAGCGCTCGACTGTGGCATAATAAAAGCTCCGCTGCTTTACCCCACATACGCACGACCGGAAGCAGCGGAAGCGCTCGACTGTGGCATAATAAAAGCTCCGCTGCTTTACCCCACATACGCACGACCGGAAGGAGCGGAAGCGCTCGACTGTGGCATAATAAAAGCTCCGCTGCTTTACCCCACATACACACGACCGGAAGCAGCGGAAGCGCTCGACTGTGGCATAATAAAAGCTCCTCTGCTTTCCAGCCGTGTGTCGCGCTCGTTCAGCGCCTCGTTTCGCTTCGACTGCTTTCAGCCTCACCCTGCTTCATTCTACTACGTTAATAAATCATTAGCTCATCCATGAACATGATTTCTGCCCGAGTCCCGTCGGATTGCATCGGCTGTGCGGATGAAGACCACAACTCCCATGATTCCTCACTCAGTCACTGCTTCATCAAACTAAGCCTTTGTCTATTTGTTTATTTTGAATACACGCCCTCTAGCGGCGAAAATTACATATTGTGCCTTTAACCCAGAATGTTCCTTTAAACCAGTGTGAACCAGCTTAAACTGTATATGGCCAATGTCGACAGCTGAATTGGTCATTTAAGCTGGTCACCGCTGAAATGGGTTTCTGGTTATCGGTGCTCTGAGGTAATGTTGATTCTCTGATCTTCTGTGCTGCTAACTCTTCAGTCCTCTCTGAGCCTGTTTCAGTAGCGTGTCGAAGTCGAACGACTCGCATCGGCTCCTGGATGTTGGGTCGACATCGCGGCTGGAATCTAAATGACAGAACAACAAATAAGGCCAAACCAAAACATCCCGAGTTTTATAATGCATTACACTGTGAAAGAACCAGTTCTGCTTATGGCTGCATGATTTGGGGGGAAAAAGGAAATTTGTGATTATATATCCAAAAACTTTATTATATATATATCAATATAGCTATAAGTATAGTATATATTTATTTAATGCCATGTCAGCATCAAAGGCTATTTTCATGGCAAAAACAATTAAAAAAATACAATTATAACAAATACAATAAAACCCAGCAAACAAACAAACACAAGTTATATCACACAAGATATTTTTACATTAACTTGTGATTAAAAATTCTAAAACTTTTCCCAACAAAATTTTTACTAAACTCTTTAAGTGAGTTCAATATAGCTATAAAAATTGTTTTTATTATTATTATTATTACTACTACTAGTAAATAAAAACAAATGACTAAATAGATAATATTACTATTGTAATATTTCACAATAAAATAAAATGAGTACTTAAGAAAAATAATCTCATTTTATTTTAAAGTACTTACTATACAATAGTAACTGTATACAAGTACAATATTGCTATTAATGTCTTAATTTTTTCATTTTCAAATGTTAAACTCGGTTGTAATTATTATTATTAAATAAAAAAAAATTACAAAAAAATGAAATAAGAAATATTACTATTCATATTTCACTGTAAAAAATAATATAATAATGATAAACTTAATTTTACATTACAACTGTAAAATTACTATTACTATTAATATTTATGACTGTCTTAATTTCTCCATTTTCAAACATTAAACCATTGATTATTATTATTACTACTAAAAAACAAAAATTACAACAAAAAAAAAAAATAATAATAAACGTATATTTTTATATAGTAATCCTATAAAATAACTAAATACAATAATAATAAAAGCAATATTGGGGTTTTATATAAATTAATCATTTCAACTTTCACTCTGTTATGCTTAATAGACAATGCAGAAATATATTTCTCCTCATCTCAGCAGCACAGAATAAGTAAAGTAATATGAAATGAGAAATCGTTCAGGAGGCCAACCTAAATCTGCATAGTTGGATTTACAAAACTGTCGTCTGCCGCCAAAGCAGATGTCGAAGGGAAGCTCGTCTGGGCGCCTCAGTTTACCGCCGCTCTCTATAGCAGCGTAAGCGTCGTCTGTGCTGTGATACGTGACGAAGCCGTAGTTGTCTCTACAAGAAGAGAATAGAAAGACAGAAACACGCTGAGAAAACATATCAGCTCAGAAGAACAGAAGCCGAAGCTGAGGCTCAAAAACGTGTTTTCTGATAACGATGCAGCAAATAACGGATGTAACGATTACCGGTTTGACGATAAATCATGATGAAATTCCCCACGGTTAGTATCACCGTTTCATATTTTAATTATCATTATAACCGTATTCGATTACGGTCCAGCATAATGCACAGTTTTAAGTAACAGTCTCTGGTGCGCACAGCACGCCAGTGTTAATTTTGACAGCAAATTTTGATTTAGTTTTAGTTTTAGTCATAGTCTTTTGACTAAAATGCCATTTAGTTTTAGTCATATTTTAGTCATCTGAATTGTTTTTAGTTTTAGTCGACTAAAATCTAATGGGTTTAGTTACAGTGCATTTATTAATCATTTCTCTCAAATGTCCAAACCCATTATATAGGTGTGATATTAAGGTTTTATCATGATAGACACTGATTTAACTGCGTTGACACACGACGTGCCTTTATGTCAAAGAACAACATGGTCTTCTTTTCAATGAAATACCAATGTTTATATCGGCTAATTATGCATTCTTTATAGCAACTTGTTTACCATATTCTTCATTCTTTCAAGCAGACATATTTATTTCTATCAATACATTTAGATTAATCTTTAAGGCAACTAAAGATTTTCAGTCAAGAGCAGTTTGTGATTTTCTGTCTTTCTGTTGTTGCTTGATTAATATCAATAACTCAATAGCAACTAAATTAGGCTGCTGTCCCTTTAAACCCGAATGCCCAGCTGCCGTGGATGCAATGTACTGATACACGTTCTCCCTACTGTTTACCTTCACTTAAGACGTAATCAACTGTGTTCACGTGAATACTCGTCAAAACTGACAATTCGACATCATTTTGTGTGTAATTCTCCGTTCATGCGATGCTAAAGAGTACTCGCGCGAGCGCTGTGAGAGGCGCTTTCTGTGTGTGTAACGTTAAGCTTCAGTGTCTGCGCTCAAAAACCCGGACTGAATTGAGTTCTCTTGCGTCGTCAGATTTATCCATATGTCTGCTCTTCTCTTACTCCCACATATTGACATTTTTGAACGTTTTATGAGACGTGCAGCAAGTGTATGCAAGCTTTTGCCCCGCCTGTTTATATGTACGCATCTAACCTCTTCTGAATGAATCTCTTCCCAAATTGTGCCTCCCTAACATTTTCGTCTCGAAAATGTCAATAAATATTCGACATAGTTTTTGTCATTCAAAAAGAGATTTAGTTAGTTGTCGTCGGTGAAAAAAATGAACACTGCAGCACGCGGAGTAGTTTCGCTTTGTGTGAAAACACGGAGGAAAGTTTTGATGGTTTGGTGGTGTTGGAGTTCTTCACGCTCTTCCGGGTTTGAAGGGTGATGAACTCCAAAAGATGTTATTCTGGCTCGGTGGTGGTCGGGAGAGTTTTCTCCCAGATGAAGGTGAAGAAGAGCTAAGAGAGACATCAGCGGAGATCGTTGGTGAATGTAAAGACAAGGCCGAAGCCTGGTGCAGACTTAAGGGTTGCAGAAGCGTTCTAGCTCACATCCTCATCTTCTCAGAATCTAACAGAACCGCCGACTGAAGGCAGGTCGCTGATGTGTTTGCCTTTATCTTCTATCGAGGTCACACCTCTGGGGGATCAACGAGCCAATGCTGTCTTGAACTTTTGGAGGGAAGGTTTACGACTCTTTGTCTCCAAGCATGGTATTTTGCATATGTAATTCGATTTGTCGATATTATTCGACTATTTGATTTTTAAAAATCCTCGACTAGGGGGGGAAGTCGTGGTCTGATGGTTAGAGAGTCGGACTCGTAACCCAAAGATTGCAGGTTCGAGTCTCGTACCGGCAGGGATTGTAGGTGGTGGGAGTGAATGTACAGCCTTCAATACCACAACTGAGTTGCCCTTGAGCAAGGAACCCCCAACTGCTCCGGGTGTGTGTTCACGGTGTGTGTGTGTGTTCACTGCTGTGTGTGTGCACTCCATCTCTGCATGTTGTGAGTTTGGGTTTATTATAACATTAATCTGGGAACGCAACATGTGCCATTTCATCAGATTTGTAAGGTAAATCATTTATAAATCCACGCAAACACAGGAGAATACATCATTATCTCGCGGTTTCAAAATAAAAGCTCAAACCCTCACTCGGAGTTTACACGTTTTGATGTCCACATATTCTTTTAGTTACGGTGGCTATAGCATCTCTGTCCTAAAGAAATGGCCAAATATTAAAGATTAAGTGGACATCTGAATGAAATGGTGCTTGGTCAATATTAAACAAGGATTAGATCGCACAGTAATGTGTAAAAACAATCATCAGGCTGTTGGCGCCCCCTGCAGGCCTTTGTTGTAATGCATAATGTACATTAGCTCTATTGTTTATAATGCATTATGTATTTTAACAGTTTTGTTCAATAAAACCATATGATTTCTTGCTTTTGATACTTTATTTGAACTAATTATTATTGCCTCATTACTATGTATTTTAAGTCATTTTAAAGGCTATTGTTCACTTACATATTTTTATTACCACAAAAAAATTATTATAATTATAGGGCACTATGAAATCAGTTTTATTTCCAAATTCATTTTTTTCCATTTTCATTTTTCTATACTCCTTTTTAATGGTTAAATTAAATTGTATTAATCAAAAAGCCTGTCTAATTAATTGAGTTTTACAGTTTTATCTTTACCACAATTCTGTTTTCCATTATTTTCATTTTAATGGATCCATTAAACTTTAATAATCAAAAGCATCTCCAATTAATTGATTTTATAAAAAAAAAAAAAATAATATTTTTTTTTTATAAAATCAATTAATTGGAGATGCTTGTGATTATTAAAGTTTAATGGATCCATTAAACTTTAATAATCACAAGCATCTCCAATTAATTGATTTTATAAAAAAAAAAAAAATAATATTTTTTTTTTATAAAATCAATTAATTGGAGATGCTTGTGATTATTAAAGTTTAATGGATCCATTAAACTTTAATAATCACAAGCATCTCCAATTAATTGATTTTATAAAAAAAAAAAAAATAATATTTTTTTTTTATAAAATCAATTAATTGGAGATGCTTGTGATTATTAAAGTTTAATGGATCCATTAAACTTTAATAATCACAAGCATCTCCAATTAATTGATTTTATAAAAAAAAAAAAAATAATATTTTTTTTTTATAAAATCAATTAATTGGAGATGCTTGTGATTATTAAAGTTTAATGGATCCATTAAACTTTAATAATCACAAGCATCTCCAATTAATTGATTTTATAAAAAAAAAATATTATAACACTATTGATTTGCTTTGTTGGTTTGTCTGTGTAAATCTCACCCGTGACTCCTGAGATGGACTGCGCAATCCTCCACCTTCCCGAACAGCGAGAATCGATCTTTCAGATCTGACGGCGACATGCTTCCCCGGATTCCTCCCACATACACCACCCTCCGCTCCTCCTGAGGATCAAACCCATCATCAGACACAGACACACACACACACGGTGCAATATAACGCTTGTCCACCTACGATGGCTTTCTGCTGCTCACGAGCCTCTTCGTGTCGGCGGTTTAGCTCCTTCTGTCTGCGTCTGAGAATAACGACCGATTTAGACTCACAATCAACACCAGAAGAATCGCACTGTTCTGCTGCGTTCACACTGACCTCGTCCATCTCCAGTCTGGCTCAGGCGAGCGCGAACCCGAACGAGAGCGACGTAACGATCTGGAGCAGCGGCGTCCACGCTTGCGAGGAGGAGAACGAGAAGGCGATCGAGAACTGGAGCGTGAGGAGGAACTGCTTCCAGAATGCCTGGACCTGCACCTAGGGCTGGACAATAATTCAATATCAATATGTATTTCAGTGATATGATTTTTAAACACATTTCCGATATACATTCCCAGTGTTTCCCATACATTGATTTATTTGTGGCGTTTGACTTCGTTGAATAAATATGAGCACTGCACGTTTCAAAATCAAAATGCGGTGGTGTTTTATATGAACGTATCTCTGAAGGGAACCGGCTGTCTTCAGAAAAGTCATTTTCATTTGATCTGATAAAGTATCGTTCAAGAGCGGAGCTGCTTTGATAACAGCCGCTACCGGGGAAACCAATGTTTCTGCCGCTCTAAAAGCGCCTCCTGCTGGCAGACAATCAGTTTGCATTTTCAATAATAAGCCCGTCTCCAGCAACATGTTTTTGTTGTTGCTCTATTTATTTATATTTTTTTTCTGCAGCGGCTCAGAGCACATTTCATACTCTTTAAACTGGCTAAAGCACATTTGTTTCAATCTATAAGAATAACCAGCCTACACTACCAGTCAAAAGTTTTTGAACAGTAAAAAATTTTTTTTTTAAGCTCACCGAGCCTGCATTTATTTGATCCAAAGTACAGCAAAAACAGTAAAAATGTAAAATATTATTATAATGTAAAACAGCTGTGTTCTATGTGAGTATGTGTTAAAGTGTAATGTATTTCTGTGATGCGCAGCTGTATTTTCAGCATCATTACTCCAGTCTTCAGTGTCACATGATCTTCAGAAATCAGTATAATATGCTGATTTATTATCAATGTTGGAAACAGTTGAGTACATTTTTTTCAGGATTCTTTGATGAATAGAAAGATCCCAAGATCAGCATTTATCTGAAATAAAAAGCTCTTTTAACATTATACACTATTCCATTCAAATTAATACTTTTATTTAGCAAGGATGCTTTAAATTGATAAAAAATTATAAATGCTGTTCTTCTGAACTTTCTATTCATCAAAGAAACCTGAAAAAATTCTACTCAGCGGTTTTCAACATAATAATAAATGTTTCTTGAGCAGCAATTCAGAATATTAGAATGATTTCTGAAGGATCATGTAACTGGAGTAATGACGCTAAAAATATAGCTTTGAAATCACAGGAATAAATTACAGTTTAACATATATTCACATAGAAAACAGTTATTTTAAATAATAAAAATATTTCACAATATTACTGCTTTTGCTGTATTTCTGATCAAATAAATGCAGGCTCGGTGAGCAGAAGAGCTCTTCTTTAAAAACATTAAAAATCTTACTGTTCAAAAACTTTTGACTGGTAGTGTATGTTAGCCTATAATTTGAAGTTAAAGATATTAATATTAATTAGGTGAGTTTTAGATGATTATTTGACAGTGATTTCACATTATTGTTTGTATGAAGGCTAAATATAAATAAAAGGTCAACATGAGTTTCTCTAAAATATTAGCCTATATGGTTTTATATGAGGGGTTGTAGACTTGGCAAATTCATTTTTCATAAGTTTGTATGCACAGACATCTGTTGTGTGCATCATTGGCAGTATTACGAGGCTTTTTTAAATAGTGTTTATATCGATATCGGAATTATATCGTATCGCCCGAAATGAAGAAATATACCGTGATATTAATTTTGGTCATATCGTCCAGCCCTACCTGTTCCTAAAATCACAGACATAAATAAACAATAGGGATGGGCGATATGGGCTTTAAAATATATCACGATAATTTATGGTATTTATTGCGTATTGTATTTATAACGATATCACTAGCTATGTTTACATTGACCTATTTTTATGCGCATTTTAGAATATTGCATAAAAAAAGCGCTGGATGGAAACGCCAAGATGTGCATAAAATCTAAAAATGCGCATAAAAAAAACGTATAGCAGCGGACCGATCGTTTCGTCTGCTCACTCTGAGGCGCAAGTAATTTATCATATATGAAAATTATTATATTCAGTGGCTTCTCCTAGTTTTCTTAGTGATATTTAGTGCCAGTTTATCAGGATGTGATGATTTTGTTCTCTTTGACTGGCAACGGTGCTTTATTCGCAAATGTTTCAAGCGATATTCCAGTTTTGCGATTAACTTACATTTTCGTTACATTAAATTCAAATTTTTGGATGGAAACACAGCTAATGACGATAATTTAGGGAAACTTATGCATCCACTAAGAGACAAAAAAATTCAAAATCCTGTTTCTTTAGAGAAAAGTATTATCTTTCCTATTTTTCCCAAAATAGGGTGTTGTGAGCATTACACACGTAATGTAATGATGGTTTAATTCATACTGGAAGCCAGAGGGCGCTCTTGCGCAGAAACTCCACATGCATCGCAGAAGTAATAGCACTGACGACGCTCAATAATGCTGCTCATTGTTATATGGATGCATATAAATTAATTATTAAATCAATTTTGTATTTCCTTATGTACTTTATTAGTATATACTAATTAATATTTTCATATTATATACACTAAAAATCATGTTTATTTTAACTACATTTTTACTGTATTCTAGTGGCAACAGCGTCCATTTACCTTGTTCTGGGTGGTGAAGGAGACCTGGAACGAGAAGATGATGAAGACGATGAAGAACACGAGCTGGAGTTTGAGCGCTGGTATCTGCATTCATAGCCTCGCCTCTTCAGCCGTCCGCGGTCCAATAGGCTCGGAGAGTGGGAGGAGAAGTGCAAGCCCCGCCCCCTCAGAGACTCCGCCTCCTCGAACGCCTCCATCCTGCAGGGGGAGCTGTCAGGAGACAGCAGCACTGTGTGTGCGAAAGACGTATATCCGCCCTGAATCCCGCAGTAGTCGTGGTCCAGGAACGCTCGAGCGGGATTCAACGCAGGAGTGAAGGTGGGAAGTGATGGTTTTGAATGAGTTTTACTGCGTGGCAGTGGGCGAGGTTCGATAATCTGAATGGTTTTGCTGGGCGACGTCTTGATGGATTCATGTTTTGTCCCTTTGACTGACGCCAGGGGCCTCCAGATCTGATGTGGAGGTGTGCCGGGTGGAGTTAGTCCTGGAGAAAAGAAAATAATAAACAAAATAATCAAAATAGTCAATGACACAAGCACTTCCATAATGTACTTAATGTGCTCTATTTTCACGCACTAATTTTGTACTTAATATACTAAAAGTGATTCTTTAGTACTTCTTAAGATCGACTAAGTGTACTCAACTGTGCTATTCTGGGGAAAAATGTATTTAGTCACCACTTGTAATGCACTAGTGTATGAAAGATGGGTTAAAGTGGTAACTAAGTACATCATTAAATACAGAGATAGTATATTAAAAGCACATTTTAGTTCATATTCATTTTGTCCCAAAATAGCACAGTTGAGTACACTTAGTCGATCTTAAGAAGTACTAAAGAATCACTTTTAGTGCATTAAGTACAAAATTAGCACAAATATCATTCATTCCTCGTTTATGAGCTGATTTCCAAAAGCCATTAAGGAACTGTAGGGTTGATTATAATAGTCTCAGTGAGTGTTTAATGGCTCTGCTTTAATAACACTGGGACCGTGTTCGTCTCTGACTGCATTAAATCTGTGAATATATCGTCTTCTGTCCCGAGGAGACGAACACGGACAATCAATTCAATCTGAAAGCAGAAGGCAAGACGAGCTTTTATGGACTGAAAATGATTCAGTGCTGATAAAGCACACAGTTCTTATCTGACCTAGGGTTGGGTATCGTTTTTTTTTTTTTTCAAATCGATACTTTTAAAACGGTTCCCAAACGGTGCCTGAACCGATACTTATTAAAAAATAAATAAATAAAAAAATCCCCCCAAAAATGATGGATTGGCCATTAGAACAGAAAAAGAATAGAGAGTGCAAATGTTAGAGGGTCAAGTTTTTTAATTAAAAAAAACAAGCAGATACAATTAGAAGTAGCATTAGAATAGAGAGTGCTAGAGTTAGAAGATGAAAGAGATGTGTTTTCAGCCGTTTCTTGAAAATATTAAGGACTCGGCTGCTTGGATTGAGCTGGGCAGGTCGTCCCAACAGGAGGGAACAGTTAATGTAAAAGTCCATGAAAGTTTATCATAGGTAGAATGCAAAATGTTTTAAAACAAGCATTTCAGTCAAATGTAATTTATGCAATATTTCAAACCTTTAACCCACTTGGGAAAATCAACCCATGGCAACAGTTTAAAAGCAGCCCAATTCTGTGGAAAAAACGTGGACTTGGCAACCCTGCATCCAACAAGAGCTACCGGAGTCAGCTTTGCCTGATCACAGGTCGAGAATAAAGAGAGATGACTGACAAGACCATGCTGGAGTATACGCTCAACAGATTCTGAGCTCATTGACAAATATCTGATCTTGTGAGATGTGCTCTCTTTACACAGAGTGTGTGTGATCGCGAAATCGAAAGTGAAAGTAAACGGCGCAAATGCTCATTCAAAAATATTTAAATACTCCGCATCCTGAGAGCGGCTCCCTGATGCGCCAAAATTATATTCAATATTAGAATATTTAAAGCAGTGGACACGAAAATCGCGGGAGATAAACACATGTTGCTGGAGCAGGCGGCAATGGTCAGAGATTCAGCGGGAGCGAGATTAAGAAAACAGCCGAATCCGAAGGTCCAAAAAGAGGACATGTCCGGGAAAAAGAGGAAGTATGATCACTCTAATTTATAATCTATTGCTAATCAATGTATTCCTTTTTAAGTAGCATATGGAACATAGTTTCTGCATCATTCTGTGACAAGAAGAAAAGGAAGCATGTGACTGGTGTTGTGGAGTAAAAAGGTTATGTTCTCTTTTGTTGGACAACAGGTTTAGAAATGTGAATATAAGGGAGGTTTAGCTTTAGGCATTTTAATGTAAGCATGTTTAGCTTAGTTAACGTAAGGCTACCTGCTGCTGCCATCAGAGCAAGTGTAATTACTGCATTCACGCGCTCCTCGATGCTCTCGTTTCCCGAGCTGTGCTTTTAAGTCGGAATGTGGAAACAACATGGACACTAGGGATGCACGATATATCGGCCACCATATCGGTATCGGCCGATAAATGCTCATTTTTTCTGTTATCGGTATCGGCCCAATAAGAAAATTTGGCCGATATCTTAAAGCCGATAAATAATGCATTATTTCCTTCAGAGACACTTCAGATGCGCGCTGTTCGTTTGCAGCCTTTTGTGCAATTGTACGTTGTAATATTGTGTTTATTTGATGTATATCTGATTTATCTCATATAGAATGCGTTTGGTTAAGTTAAAAGAGCGCTTCAGTTTACCGGTGATCATCTTTAGCTCAACGCACGCAGCTCAAACAGCAGTGCACAACATTAATAACTATGATTGGGAATGTCGTGTATATAACATTCTAATGAGAACATTATTATAATAAAACGTTGTGAATTCTTTGGGTTTAGTTGCTGTGTTTCAGCGCGTTGATATGGGAAGAGCGCATCCACAACAGGATCACACATTCTGACTATAGCACGCAATAACTGCATCATTTTGTACATATATAAGTTGTAATATTATGTTTATGTTGTATTAATATTAATCTCAGGATGCATTTCCTTGAGTTAAATAAGCTGCCAGCAAAACGCTTCAGTTTACCGTGTTCATTCAGCTCTTCAGCTTCAGCACGCGCAGCTCAACGGCTGCTATTTAAAACAGTGGTATTAATTTGTTACTTTTTCAAAATCATTGATACATTATTAATAACAACAACCACTTGTATTTTTCTCTTATTATTTTCATCAACAATATGGTTTAGTAATTAAAATCATTTAATTATTGTCCGTGCAGAGGCTATTCCATTTTATTGATCTATGGCGCATTCATTTTGATTCTTTACACGTGTAATGATGTCCAATGCCTTGTTTGCATTATTTATGCATTATTTTATTTGTAAGACTTTTTTATGACTAAATTTGGTAATGGGAGAGTAAAATTATTTTTAAAACATACACCGTTCAAACTAGGCTGCTTATGTTGAAGTGTTCGGGATGTGGTTTTTAATGATGAGACATTTTTTGTAATCAGGCTCTCAAAAAGTATATACAAATTTGGATATAGATTTATCGGCCAACATATCGGTTATCGGCTTTCAAAAATAAAGAATAATCGGTTATCGGTATCGGCCAAAATTTTCATATCGGTGCATCCCTAATGGACACTCAAGTTACTACAAAGATGTGTTGGATTTGTATTATTAGAGCTTTCCGACTTGAGTTCATGTATATATTTTCTCAGTCTGGAAATTATTTTTCACATGCGGTCTGCCCTGATGTAAACGAGCTGACAGTGTCTATTCAATTACACGCGATCATAAACGAACGTGCATTTATCATTTACCTCGAGTCTCAAACTGCTCCAAAAGGCTGGCCAGATCAGCGGCTTCAATTCCTGCAAAACAAACACAACATGAAACACTATCAAACTTTTATTTTAGTATCACGAATATACTACTATAGCTTTTATATAAATTATTTGAATTCCTTTTTTTCATATTTTCCATTTAAATTTTTAAGTTTCAGTAATCTTGTTGCTAAAAGTTTAAATTTTTACAATGTTTGTAGTTTTTATTTAGTTTCTACATTACACATATATATATATATATATAATTATTGTAATAACATTGTTTTTATATTTGAGCTAAACCTTTAAAAAAGTACTTTTTATTAGTTTTTTATTTTAGTCTATTTACTTTTTATTAGTTTTTATTAATATTTTAAATTAAATATTAAATTATAATTTAAACACGAAACTATCAAACTTTTATTTTAGTATCACGAATATACTACTATAGTTTTTCTAACTGAATATTAAACTGAAAGCAGATGCATTTTTCTTTCTTCAAGATTTTTCCTCATTTAAATTAATGCTGGACCACGGAGATATGTAGAAAAAAGTATATGGCAAAGCAAAATACAAAGCAATTATTATTATAGGACTACACAGCCGATCAGTAATATTTTAGTTTATTGTGTCTATTTTATGATATTGATCTTCTGACTGTATAATATACTGTTTATTATGACTACTTAACAAAAAATGAATACTGATAAGAAAATACTTTATGTGTGTATATATATATATATATACACACACACATAATTATTGTAAAAACATTGTTTATATATTTGCTTTTAATTTTAGCTAAACCTTTAAAAAGTATTTTTTTTATTTTTACATTTGTATATTTTTTATATCTATATAGTTTTTTTCCATTGTATTAGTTTCTGTTATTTGAAAAATCTACTTATGTTTTTATTATTTTTATTTGTTTTATTTTTAGTTATTTTAGTACATCAAGTTAAAATGAAAATGAGAAATGCAACTAGCTGAAATGAAACATATGACATTTTATTAAAATGTTAATATTTTATTAAATGTGTTAGTTAACTATAGTTAACCTTAGATAACCCTGCTTTGGCCTCCTATGTGTCCTGTTGAACTCAGTGACATTTTGGCGTCCTTTAGCCGTCAGTGCACCCATATGAACTGGTCACTGGCCCTCGGTTAGCTGTGATCAATCAAACTTGCAGATGGACCACGTGACTCTCTTCCCCCGGCTCCTAATGTGCTTCTAGCCAGACGTGACTGCAGCGCTTGCATCTGGACCCAGAAGTCTTTGAGCAGCTCAGATGCTCTATATCATCTGGTTATTCAAAGCGCACGCGCGTCTGCCGCTTTAAATTCTCGGATGGATTCTGATTGGGTTTCAATGTTTGTATCGTGTTTTAGTCAAAGAACACATGATATTTTAGCAATAAGATTATTATTAACCAGATAGCAGTGTTCATTTTGGCAGCTATTTTTTATTTAGTCTTACTTCGAATGTTATCATATTTAGGCAGCCTTGTCCTGTTTTTGTCGATGAAATCTTAGTCACATTTTCGTCGTGCTGTATTATGGTTAAACTGATAAAAATTAATTTAGCTCAATTATAATCGTAATGATTGTTGTCATTTGAGAAATGTATTTTTGCATTTCAGGTATTGCACTTTCTCCAGTAAACACAAATCAACAGAACTCGTGGTCCCTCATCTAGTGTACTGATTTATTATAGGCTTTTTATTATATAAATGAATACCAAAGACTTATGCACTCTCTCTGTCTACATTATGAACACTGGTATAAAATAGCCTGTTTCTCTATTAAAACAACAGCGGTTGAGTAAGTGCATTTATTCAGAAACCAGAATCACTGTTTTCAATCGAGCGAGCGCCTAACAAACCATACATCAATGGAAAGCTCATCAAAAAATCGACCCGTATAACTGGTTTTGTGGTCCAATATCTTTATGAATGAGACAAATGGTCTGCTCACCGATTTCTCCACACATCGTCTGCTTCTGTCTCCTTTCTAAAGTTTCGGGTTTGACCTCAGAGACTCGACCCTCTTCACAAGAAACACAAGCATCTGGTTCTGAGTTTGTGTGGCGTGTGGGTTTCAAGGGCACTAAAACCGGGTTTGGCGGGTCAATGCGAAGACCTACAGCCTTCCTGGCGTCTTTGGATGGAGATGTCCATGTGTTTGGATCCAGGATTGGCGGAAGCTCCTTGTTGGGAAGCTCGAGAAGCGAAGGCCATTTGGTTCGGAAGTCCATCCGTTTGTCCTCCAGAGGCGGCTTCTTCTGTCTGAGGAGACGGTACTGGTCTAGACTGAGCGCTTTGGGCTTCTGAGAGGAAGTGATGTCGTTTTTACAGGATGTGGATTCAGAAGTCTCCTCGTCGTCAGGTGGAATCTCGTGAACGGAGATTAAGTTTAACGCAAAAGTCACCGTCTTCTTCACCCGTCTATCCGTATTTTCGTTCTGTGCATTTGGTTCTGCTTTTGGATTCGAGTCTTTTCCTGATCGGTCCAGAATGTTCTCTTCCTGTTCCTCGTAACCTTCTACATCAACAAACCCCTCCTCTTCCTCCTCCGCACACACTCGCGTCTCTTTCTCGGTCCTGACGCAGTACGGATGCATGTGTCTCACTAAATCTGCAAGTAAATCCCGGCAGTCCTGTGGGAATATCGGGTCGGATTCGATCCGGAAGGTTCTCACAGATCGGCTCTTCTTCTCATCGTCGCCTCGCTGTGAGCTCTCGCTCTGCGTCCCTAAATAACGACGAGGTCTTAACTGTCTGTCGGACATCACGACCTCCTGAAGGAGAGAAAACACACTTGAGACACAACTCGAGGTCGCGCGATATACAGCGTTTAGTTTTTAATTGGCACTATCTTCGTCTTGGAAGTGTGATAAATATTGATATATAAACATTGATTTTTGTATTTTAGTTTGTTCTGTAAACACAATTATTTTAAGGAACATTAGTTTTTTTTAGTTAATGATTATAACCTTGCTTTGAAAACATTTTAATCGAATATATTTACATTAAATATATATAATGTGTAATATTTCATGTGTATATATATACTTTGTGAATGTGTGTGCACAGAAAACATAGTTTTAAAAATACATTAAGTAATTATGTGTAAAAGAAATACGAGAGCAAGGTAAAATACATATAATATGAATTATAAAATATATTTTATGTAATAAAAACTGTACATGTCATGTGAAAATTACATTTTAAAAATGTTAATTTTCTTTTGTAAATCGTTTCAATATTTCATGACAATAAAATAAAATAATGTGATGAAGCAGCTTTTATATATATATATATAGAAAATATAGAACAGTCAATTTTCACATTTTTGTTCTTACAAAATAATCTTTTTGAAGTAGTTATGTGAAAAA
>JADLZM010037200.1:675262-698467 GCA_018148995.1 Sinocyclocheilus maitianheensis
GGTGTGTGTGTGGGTGTGGGTGTGTGTGTGTGTGGGTGTGTGTGTGTGTGTGTGTGTGTGTGTGGGTGTGTGTGTGTGTGTGTGTGTGTGTGTGTGGGTGTGAGGGTGTGTGTGTGTGTGTGTGAGGGTGAGTGAGTGTGAGTGAGTGGGTGTGTGTGTGTGTGTATATGAGTGTGAGTGAGAGTGTGTGTGTGTGTATGAGAGTGTGTGAGAGTGTGTGTGTGTGTGTGTGTGTGTGCGCTTATATAGTGTAAACACTGACTGATCCGTTCACACC
Source organism: Sinocyclocheilus maitianheensis (assembly GCA_018148995.1). Taxonomy (NCBI): domain Eukaryota; kingdom Metazoa; phylum Chordata; class Actinopteri; order Cypriniformes; family Cyprinidae; genus Sinocyclocheilus; species Sinocyclocheilus maitianheensis. The sequence continues at coordinate 675,540 of JADLZM010037200.1, forward strand.
AGTCTCATGACCACAGATTTTCACTCACAATCTGCTTCTGTTTATCCACTCTTTAGTTTTACACATTTTAAAACCTTCCCATCCCAAGTATAAACGTTTTAAACTCTAGTTCTGCTACTTATAATGTATAATATCTTCATTAAAACGATTTATGTGCAGGCATGATGTAAAATTAGTTAGTCGAAAACTCTGCTTTTCTCCTATAAGACTGTGTTTCTATTATTATAACAGTAAGATATTCTCGTGTCAGCACACGCATTGACTGTGTAATGTGTTTTTGCTCTTAATTCACATTAATTTCCATTTACTGGAAGTCATCCGCATCATCTGGAGGGTCGTTGTGGTGAAAACAGGCATTAGCAGATTAGACGATCATCGTTTCTCTCTTTTCACATGCGATGGACCATTAGCCATTAACCCACTCCGCATGCATGCGTGTAATCTGTATGTTGTGCGCCGTGATGTATGCACTCAGCTTATCATGTGCCACATTCAGACGGGAATTAGATTATGACTGTAGCCTGAAGTAATGTGCTGCTGCTGATGTTTTCAAGAAAGCAATTTACTGCACGGGAAGTTTGAGTTTGATTTGATTTAGTAAGTCATTAAGCAGCTGTTGAGTGATATCTCTTAATGGGACGCTCTTACGATCTAAAGCATCTTATTTACTCACTAAATGGCTAAACAGGCTGATTTCTTTCGACGTGCTTTCAGCTTTGCATCAGGTTGATGTTTTAGTCTGATTATAAATCAGAACGTTATGTGCGTATATCCAGTGACGCATTACAAGTAACGCGAGTTACGTAATCAGATTACTTTTTTCAAGTAACTAGTAAAGTAACGCATTACTTTTTAATTTACAAGAGAATATCTGAGTTACTTTTTCAAATAAGTGACGCAAGTTACTTTTTTCCCCCAATTTATTGATTGACAGCTCTGGTGTCGCCATGGTGACAGAAATCAGAAGATGTTACTGTAGCTCTAAAATAAATATGCATTAATTCATCTCACTCACACAAAACAAAAACACAGATTCAGTATTCCTCAAAATGAGTAAAAATAATGCAACTCAGAATATGACGCAAACCTGCAATAATTAAATGTTAAACAACACAAATATGCTTTATGTATTTAATCCCATTCTATTAACCAATGTCTTTGCTTCTGAGCTTCGATGATCCAGTTCAAGCGTACTAATAAGCACACATTACTCTAGACGAACATTTGTGTCTTTGTTTATTGCTGAAGTGTGTTGAAATGTCTTCTTCTGCATTCTACTGTACTTTCCCTTCAGCCTGAGGCTTATTCATTTCACTTTTGGTGTGAAAAGGCTTTTATATTTGCCAGAAATATAACTTTTTTTATTTTAAAAACAAACAAGCAAGCCCTGTCCAGATTTAAAAAAGTAACATAACGCATTACTTTCCATAAAAAGTAACTAAGTAACGTAATTAGTTACTTTTTTATGGAGTAACGCAATATTGTAATGCATTACTTTTAAGAGTAACTTTCCCCAACACTGCGTATATCGCTGATCTGTTTGTGTGGGTATTAAAAAGTCTTAAATTCATTAAGTCATGGCATTAAATGTTGCACGCACTGCATAAAAATTAAATGTTGTGGCATTTTCTACTGATTTTGTTTTTGAAATACAAATATCTAAACATTCTTAAATCAAGATGCTTTTTTTTTTGAGATGTAAGTGTAAATTAAGTCTTAAAAACTGAGCAAAATTAAGTGTGTTGATGTTTAGAACAAGAACAGATTTGTCAATTGGGTATAAAAACTTTTTTCTTTTGAATTTAGATCATTTAAAAAAGCCCTGCAGCAGATTTGTTCATGTTTTAATCATAAACTCACGTCATTTTGATCAATCTGCTGTGTAATTCACAAAGAAGCCCATCTTATTCTGTTTCTAAACAAGTAAACTGACTTTTTGTTTACTGTATTTCAGATTTTACATTTTTCCGCCCAAGAATAAATGTTTAAACTCTAGTCCTGTTACGTAGAATTTATTATTCTTCATGTAAACTCGTTATTTCAGATTCGTTTAATTGGTCTTGCTGCATTTCATAAAACTGTTGCTAAATAATCTGAATCATGCATTTTTACATGTTATTTGGAGAAAACTAATTATTGATTTTTCATAACACAAGACTACTTATCTTCTGTTATTGTGCGTCTCCAGTAGTGTGTCTTGATTTTAAATCTTTACGCATTTGTATCGGGAAAACAAGACAGAAATACTAAGAAAAACATCACTTTTTTTTTTTTTTGCAGTGCGATCAGAAGATATGGTGAACGTTGTTTTCGTAATCTGGTGGTTTGGAGCAAAGCTATTCAAGCCTTAAGCTATTGTTTATTTGGAAAATGGATTGAAAAGTTGTTAGTGGCTATTGAAAGTTGTATTTTCAAGCTTTGAAATGTTGCTAATACAAGACATTTACATTATGAGACCATATTGACGTGTCGTGTTCCCCTGAATTTATTACATTTTCCTAAGTTGGTCTTAACAAGGTTTTAGAAAGTCTTCATCAGATCTGCAGCAGTGCCGGTTGTTTCCCGTGTAATATTGATAAGCGTAGCGCTGTTGTGAGAGGGATTTGTGTCCGTGAACAGGACTAACCTGTGTCCAGTGTCGTCCCCAGTGAATATTTAATTGCTCGAAGTCTGTGTTATGAATGTTTAATGAAGGATGTGCTCTGACGCTTCCTGTACGCTGTGCGAGCGTGAGATTTTTATGTTTTCAGATTGAGCTTTGGACCGTCCAGCATTTGCTCTGAATCTCTATGAAGCTGTTGAAATCCACATCGGACACCTGGTTGTAGATGTTAATGTGTGGAAGAATCTTGTTTACATTGAGCATGTGTTGCTGCTTCGAGCTCACTGGCCGATTTTATACGTTTTCCACCGCTTTTAACGTCAGCAACATGTTTAATGGTTACAGTGTATGTTGGTTTATCTTAGATGGATATCCATGAGCATGTTTCATGTTTCTTATCAAACACATGTGTCATTGTCTGGTCATGTTTCATTGCCATTTGTAGATTACTTTGGTTTAAAAGCACCTACTTGGTAAATCGTGTCAGTGTTTGATTTCGCATCCAGAAATAGCCAATTATGTGTGATTTTATAATTGATGGTTATTGTTTAATGACAATAAATTTGAATAACAGGGCTCGAAATTAACTTTTTTACTTGGTAGCACTGGTGCTCCCAACTTCAAAAATTTAGGAGCACCACAACTACAAATGATATATTAACATATTTTATCCTTACATTCTTAACTTTAATGCAGATTTTGTATTGGTTAATATTAGCTGTCAATCTCTCGGTCACTGCTTTCCGCTAACTACCGCGAGAAAAAGAAAGGGCTGAAGAAGAGAGAAAATGAAAAGAACACTGACAGATTTCTTTTGTAAATAACCTAAAGTTAAGCTCTTCTTTGCCGAGGGTTAGGATGGTGTATGCGGTGTTAAATTTTACATTCAGCTCTGCCAGTTGCACCGAACGACTGGCAGCTAGGGGTGTGCGATATTGACAAAAAATTATATCTCGATATTTTCTGGGATTTTATCAATAACAGTAATTTGACTGAGTGTTACTGTGCTGATATCTTAAGGACTACAGTGGACAGCTGACTCCTAAAATTTGTAATATTCATATTCTGTGTGGTGGTCAGTTCACAGCAGTGACAGAAATGAATCTTTTCCAATAAGTTTAAATAGATTTTTACCTTTTATGGTCATTTTTTCTAAAAGTGTGCATTATCATTTGAGTCAAATTCTTATATTTAATCAGTCAATTATATCAAGACATTTGGGCTGTTATCAAGCAAATTAAAGTATCAATCAACAAAATTCATCTTTGCAATGCAGAGGAAACACAGAAGCTGCATCTGAAGTGGCATTTAGATGCATTTACACACTGATTAATGCAGGACATGAATGCATTTAGCCTGCAGTTACACATGCATAAATAATATTTTAATATTGTAAACATAAAACGTTGAATACTGATATTTGAAATATTTGAAACTTTAAATGTGAAATTAAAACCACCAGCAGGTGGCAGCAAGTCACTGTTAATAAGTGAGTCATTGAGATTTAACCAAATCATTTGACGAATGATTCATTCAGGAACGAAACGAAACGCTGTCATGCTGCTCGGAGACGTAAAACAGCGCTGTGACTGTGCTTGGAATTATTTTTGTTGGCGAAATAGAGCAAAAAGAGGAAATATAGTGTCTTAATAGTAACTTATTTTTTTATTGAACAGTTGTATAAAATCAATATCACATTTGTAATCAGGCTGATTTTTGCAGGAAACGGCACTCTTCTTGTGATATTGATGAACTATATCAGGGATAGGCAACGTTGGAGTGCCGCTGTCCTGCAGAGTTTAGCTCTAACCCTAATCAAACACACCTGAACAAGCTAATCAAGGTCTTCAGGATTACTGAGGCTACAGACTAGCGAGTTTTTTTTTCAGGGTTGGAGCTAAACTCTGCAGGACATTTTGCCTACCCCTGAACGATATGAAATGATGTAAAGACTCCATATCTTGAATTTTGTGATGCATTTTAATAGACTGAATCATGCTGTTAAATCTAACCTAATAGACTTCACGTCATGTGTGCGTGCACACTCTGTAGGTGTGTTTTGTTTGGATTTGACTTTGCAATATACTCGATAATGTCAAACCACACATCGTAAAACAACAGTTACGAAATGTGTAGATTCGGGGGCGAATGCTGTAACCTGCAAACTCCGTCCCGCAGGCTTTACAGTGAACGCAGTACATAGAACCATTTTCATAGCGGAGCCACTAGAAGTCTTTCAACCGCTCTCTCCGAAAACTGTACGCCTTCTGTTCGGCTGGTGGATCAACATTCACCACATGATCGCTATCACCAGCACCATTATTTGTAACTTTAGGTGGTTCACAAAATAAATCTGTCAGCGTTTCTTTTTTTTATTTTCTCTCTTCTTCAGCCCTTTACATTCCCCGTGGTAGTTAGCTCCCTGTCACCTGACAGCGGAAAGCAGTGACTGGGTGATTGACAGCTAATATTAACCAATCTAAAATCTGCATTAAAGTTAAGAATGTAAAGATGAAGTTTAATTGGTTAAGTAGCCTAACGTTTCATAGAGCGGCAGACAGGTCACCGTATCAACACACAGAAGGCACATACTCTGAAATTTTTAGCACGACAACAATTATATGCACTCGCACAAATGCTCCCAAATATATTTCGAGGTCGCACAGATTAAATTTCGGGAGCATATGCGACCAAAGTGGTCGCAATTTCGAGCCTTGTAATAATAATAAATATATATTTTTAAATAATAAATCTCTCTCTCCATCCATATATACATATATATATATAAATTGTAAAATGTATGTATTATTTCTATTATATAAATATGTATTCATAATTCTTTTACCAATACTTTCTTTAAAAATATCTATAAAATAAGACTGTTATATATTTTTTTAATATTACATATATATATATATATATACATTTTATATATTATTTCTATTATATGTAATTTTTTTATATATTTTTTTTATCAATATAATTTATAATATTTTATTTGTGCACATTTATTTTATTATATTTTATTTATTTGCACACATTTCATAAATGCATTTCATACATTTCTTTATGTATTTATTTATTTTATTTTAATGTAATTTTATATTATTTTCAGTGATCTCCAGAATACAGTACCTGTTTTTGAGTGCTGCTGTGAAATGACTAAATGTTCTTTTTCACCTTCATTCTTGTATTGTTTGTGTAATTAAATTAAAGAGTCTTGCTGTGCCATATCGCCCTCCGTTTTATTGTGAGCCGTGACGTTGACCGCTCTCAGATTTATTTGCGAGACACGTCAAGCGGTCATTATGAGGCGGAGCTGTTCCCGCGACAACAGGGGTCGTGACCTCATTGTGGCTGAATGCATCATGTTATAGATGTGTTTAATTGGCGGGATGGAGACGGTGAGGGGTGTGGCTGACCTCCGCCCCTGTGCTCTGTTTATGGAGGGTCTTTACTGCTTTAGGGTCTTTACACACACACACACACACACACACACACACACACACTAAAGGACAATTCAAAATCAGCATCTCTGTGTATTAGTATAACTGGAACAATCAGCATGCAGCACTGGAATAGCCTGAAGTCTCTTCTGTTCACCAAGGCTGTATTTATTTGATCAAAACTACTGTGAATGTGTGTTAAACTGTAATGTATTTCTGTGATGCGCAGCTGTATTTTCAGCATCATTCCTCCAGTCTTCAGTGTCACATGATCTTCAGAAATCAGTATAATATGCTGATTATTAGAAACATTTCTGATTATTATCAATGTTGAAAACCGTCGTGCCGCACAATACTTTTGTGGAAACAGTGATATATTACCATTCAGAAGTTTGAAGTAAGAAATATTTAAGAAAAAAAAGGAAATTAATACTTTTATTTATCAAGGATGCATTGAATTGATCAAAAGTGTCAGTAAATACATTCATAATGCCACAAAAGATTTATATTTCAAATAAACGCTGTTCTTCTGAACTTTCTGTTCATCTGTGAATCCTGAAAAATGAAATGTATCACAGCTTCCACAAGTATTGTGCAGCTCAACTGTTTTCAACATTGATAATAATCAGAAATGTTTCTAATAATCAGCATATTATACTGATTTCTGAAGATCATGTGACACTGAAGACTGGAGTAATGATGCTGAAAATACAGCTGCGCATCACAGACATACATTACAGTTTAACACATACTCACATAGAAAACAGCTAAATTATAATAACATGTCTCAATTTGTACTGTATTTTGATCAAATAAATGCAGCCTTGGTGATTTAGCAAAACTACAAATCCTACAATTAGGCTAATCAACTATATTGTATTTATTGCATTGCTTTTAGTGTAATTATTTGTAATGAACAAATAATTATTTTAGAGTTGTTGCGACCATTTATAAAAGTATTAAACCACATGAGGATGCGTGTCTGTGATATTTCCCACTCTTAAGGAAGTTTTAGTATCTCTGTGTACTGATATGAATGTGAATTCATTCAATTCTCCTGATGTTTGACTAATGAATGTTGAACATGTGCATCTCTCTCTCTCACCTCGCGCAGGCTGTTCCTCCAAGTCATTCAAGCTGTACTCCCCAAAGGAGCCCCCCAACGGAAGCGCTTTCCCCCCCTTCCACCCCGGCACCATGCTGGACAGAGACGTGGGGTGAGTCCGTCTGTTTCAAAAGCAGTGTCAGCTCAGAATCAAGGCATATTATAACTCACTTATAAATATATAGTAGGGCTGCTCGATTATGACAAAAATTATAATCACGATTATTTTGGTCAGTATTGTAATCAGGATTATGAGTGGGCCATATGACCAAAACTTTAAATGAATAATTTATTTAAAGATAGCAATCTATATATATATTTATCTGAATACTGGATTCTGATTGGCTGGCAGGTATGCAGTAAAACAGTTTAATGCACAGGTAGTTCCAAGTCAGTCTATATTAATTGATGCACACTAACCAACATTTTTTTATGCCAAAAATCATTAGGATATTAAGTAAAGATCATGTTCTATAAAGATATTTAGTAAATCTCCTACCATAAATATATCAAAACTTAATGTTTGATTAGTAATATGCATTGCTAAGAACTTCATTTGGACAACTTTAAAGATGATTTTCTCAATATTTAGATTTTTTTGCACCCTCAGACTCCAGATTTATTAATAGTTGTATCTCAGCCAAATACTGTCCGATCCTAACAAACCATACATCAATGGAAAGATTATTCTTACCACTTTAATATTATGTATAAATCTCACTTTCTAAAATTTGACCCTTATGACTGGTTTTGTGCTCCAGGGTCACATATATGAATAATCTTAATTTAAAATAATACAACATAGTCTTCACTGTAATAATTAACCTTCATTTGTTGCTTATTAAAGCTACAAAAAATCCTTCAATCAAGAGCAGTGAGTGATTTTGTCTTTGTCTTTGTTGTTTGATTAATATAAAGCACACAGTCGCAGCAGGAAGATTAGGCTGCTGTCACTTTAAGAGCCGCACTGATTCAATTTACTGTTACACACGTATTTTCATTCTCAACTGTTTACGTTTATTTATTACATGACCGGCGAGGGTTTACGTGAATAACCACTAAGCACCGCATTTTGACATATTTAGCGTGTATATGACCGTTTAGATGCGCACCTTGAGTTAAAAGATGACTTTTATGTCCGTGTTCTGAGTGCATCCACAGAAATCCTCCCGAGGAACAGCGCAAGTTCTGTTTCGCGCTTTTAAAATCAACTTAAATAAATCAAGCACGTCCCATTTAGCAAAAGTCACGTTACATGATTTTACTGATTTGCACGTGAAATTGGGATTTATGGAGGAGCGAAGGTGCACCGCTGGAAAGAGAGTGGAATGGGTTGCAATGATAGTTTTATCTCGATTATTGTATTTTCATAGTCATTGGAGCCCGAAATCGAAACTGTATTTTGATTAATTGCACAGCCCTAATATGTAGTACTAAAAACTATCCACAAAGAATAATTTATGATGTGTATGAGTGGCCGTTAATGGAGTGTTTCAAATCAGTCACTTGTGATGTTCCTGTGAGCGTCTGTGAGGACAGAAGTGCGTTCAGCTGCATCAGCAGTCAGTGGATGTTTCTGTCAGATAGCGGGAGCAGGAAGTGCCAGCTGTCAATCAGTGTCCAGGAAGTGGGTGGGGCTTCCCTTGTGGCAGGGCAGTAAAGTCTAGCGGGTGTCATATCTACTCTGGCACACTGATAAATGCAGAAAACGACTCTCTTCCTGACTGTGATGGTGCCTGCAGGCAGAGAACTGCACTTGCTCACTTCACACTGTCTGGACGTGTTACAGTCTGCTTTATGACCTCGTGTGTGCGTTTATAAAGCATGTTATGTGAGCTTTGTGAGGTTTGACATGATCTTTCATGGCTATTTGCTTTGTGTTGTTTCTGCAGCCCAACGCCCATGTATCCCCCCACATACCTGGAGCCAGGCATCGGGTGAGACATTTACATTTAGTCATTTAGCAGATGCTTTTATACAAAGCGACTTACAAATGAGGACTATGGAAGCAATCAAAACCAATAAAAGAGCAATGATACACAAATGCTATGACAAGTCTCACATTTACGCGTCTTTATTTTATTTAAAATATCATTTATCTGTATCATATTTGATCATCAGGTTTTTATGCCTCATATAGTCTGATATAATGAGAATATGGAGGAAATAACAGCTGAATTTTATTCAGAGACTCGAACTGAGCAGAAATATGACTTGGGTGCAGATGCTGATATTTCTGATGAAATTCTGCTGCTTGTAAATCAATGAGATCTTTATAACAGTGCAGCAGATACTGACATAAAATGCTCTAAATATCAGTCGTCTCTATATCTGCAGTAATGTGTCTCAGTGAGATGAGACTGAAATGCTCCAAACATATAATGCAGTGATTGAGAGCTGAAGAAATAAAGGCTCCTCAGAAGATGTGAGATGTTCTGGAGGCTTGTGAAGATCATTCCTCCGCTGAGGAACAGTGAAAGTAAAGCTTCTGGAAACAAACGCTCCTCAAAAGATCCTGAGGATCAGATTTGAGACTCTAAAACATGATTGATGGAGAATCAAGTAAAGCTGAGCTGCTTCAGTCCAGTAAGAGTTCATCTGGAGATATTAGTGCACTTATTCTGAAGCTTTTGGCTTCTCTCCTGAGGCCACAAGGGGGTGCATCGAGCAAAATATGCACGTTTCTTCAAAGCGTAATAAAATAACACGACTATCTTTGGGGAAAAAAGTGCATAATGTTACAAATAATGTTTATAAACCATATATAATTAATAAAGTTGCTTAAACAATTAGAACAAAAAACAGCACCATGCATGTATGTGTAGTTTAATACAAGGGACCGAAAACCAATCGCAAAGAGACGGCTACTTTCTTCATTTAAAAAGATGAGATACAGTGGGATGGGGAAAACCGCCATAAAGTCTTGAGACATGTTTTTTTAAAAGTTGAACTTGCATTAATTTTACATGGCTTTCTAAACATGCGGCTGTCTCGTGCGAGACCCGAGTGCAACGCTGATAGATGTCCCTCTAGAAAATGTGATCAATATGCGTTCTGTGTGAATGGCTTGGTTTCAGTTTTGACGTAAACAACAACATCTCCACACTGATGCACTCGTTTTCCGCCATATATTGAATGAACAACGCAGCAGCGCCATCTAGTGGGTTCAACTCATAGACTGTATAAAAAGGTTCAACTGGACAGGCTAACAAAAGCATTAAAATGCAATGACACTTACATCGTCGTCGCATTTCGTGCGCCACTGTGACGGCTGACACAGACCTAAAATTCGAATGCAAAAACGATTTTTTTTTTAATTCGACGAATATTCGAAATTCTATATATTTTTTTGACAGCCCTACTATGATGATTCTATTAGTGTATATAAAGTTCATGAAGTCTCAGTGTTTGTCTGTGAGTGTTAAAACAGTCTGTATTTCTCAGGAGACACACACCTTACGGGAATCAGACAGACTACAGGATATTTGAACTCAATAAGCGGCTTCAGAACTGGACAGAGGTGAGGCGGATCTGCTTTTCTGTTTACATTTATAGCGCTGTCTTTCTCAGTCTTAACTATCAGCACTTTAAGCATTTTAATAATTTAAGGTGCTTTTGATATGCCTGACATAAACCCTATAGCGCTAGCACAGAAACATCTATCGGCTTCAGATGAATGATATCAGAGAGCCGTCTCTTACTGTTTTTCTCTCTCAGGAGTGTGATAATCTGTGGTGGGACTCTTTCACTACTGAATTCTTTGAGGATGATGCTATGCTCACCATCACGTTTTGTCTGGAGGACGGTCCTAAACGATACAGTGAGTATCACTTATCAGACGTTTAAAGATGTTTGTGTTAAATGATTCTCAATAAATGTATCTAGAGACATTTAGGCCTGATATTAAGATCTGGTGATCCGATAGCAAGTGGTCTATTGAGACAGTTTGCACTTACCATGTAACTCATGACTACACTGAAAAAAATGTGTAGGATTTACTTTGTAACAGTTTTCATTTAGAAATTGTTAGTAAACTTCACAAATAATTACAAAAAAGGCAAGTAACACATTGAATTAAATGTGAAATTTTGAAGTAGAAAAACTAGTAAGTTCTTGTAAAAAAAAAAAGTTAATTTACAACTCTAAAAAAATATTTTTTTACAGTGTGCATGTTACTCATGCCATTGAGTAAAAAAAAATACTAGAACTTCAAATTTTATATGTATCAGCTTTAATGCACTTATCAAAATAACAAAAGCAGTCAGATGTCAAAAGTTTTAATGACAAAAATAAATATTCAAAATTTAACATTTAACTTACAATCTACAAAGGAGTGGGAGAATCTGTTAATTTAATGTCACAAACTTTACAAAATAAGTTATTTATTATTATTAGAATTGTTTTTTTTTGTACAAAATTTGTAATTTGTTTGGATGCAGTAAGACTCTTGCAGATGCAGCAGAAAACATCTGGCTCACGTTTGCACTTTCACTGGCCATAATTCTGTGCTTGAAATCAGGATTAGGCATTAAATAATGCACGTGATTGTCCTGCATGTGAAAATTGAGCAAAGTTGTGATCTGGCTTAAATTCTTTAACTCCAACTTTATTTATAAAGCACCTAATAAAACCACTAAGTTGACCAAAGTGCTGTAAAGTAAGTTAAATTAAAAGAAATTCAGACCAGAATCATGCGTTTGTGGTGCTTTTCTGTTGATTAAGGACAATATAAGACTTCACTGCACAAATGGTTGTCAAAAACAGAAATGCTACAAAATGCATCATATTTTGTACAAATGTATGACATGATTGAGCAAAACATACTATTTTTGGAATCAACACCTCAAAATTAGCAAGAAACTAGTATTGTATTTCATTCAGCAAATTATGTTATCATTTGCACTACAAATATGGTGCAACGTCTGAATTTGGTTTGAATGATCGGATTGCTTGAGACAAACATTACCAGCTGTAATTAAGGTTTGAGTTATTTATCGGAATTATGAAAACACACTAAATGGCACAGTAACTGTCAACTGTTCACATTTAGTTACAGATTCTCATGAAATAACAACCAGTATGTTTAAGAATTAAATTGGTTCCTTGTCCTCCTTATTGTGTCTCACAGCGATCGGCCGGACGCTGATTCCTCGTTACTTCAGGAGTGTGTTTGAAGGCGGCGCCACTGAGCTCTACTACATTCTCAAACACCCTAAAGAGTCCTTCCACAGCAACTTTGTGTCTCTGGACTGTGATCAGTGTACGATGGTCACGCAGAACGGCAAACCCATGTTCACACAGGTGTGTGTGATGTTTAATGTGACGTTCAGCGTAGGGCTGCACGATTAATCGAATGCGACTGTCATGTGCATCTCGTCAGTAAAGCCGGTTTTGTGATTAGTAGTAAATCTCCAGCACGTGCTTTCAGATGGAGCAGCGTTTACTACACAGAGCTCTAGGTCACTGACAAGCTACGCAAAAATCGCATTCAGATGATTTAATCGCGCGATTATGAAATCGAAGAAATCGTTCTGCGATTATGAAAGCTGTTACATCGATGCATCGCGAATCGAGAAATGATTCTGCATCGATTCTGAGATTTTCCAAAGGCATCGTGATTCTCTCTTGAATCGATTCTGAGCTTAGTTTTTAACAGCAGATGGCACTGCGTGCTTTAGAAATAGCCGTATTCTGCTTGCTTCCAGTTCCTTATACACGCACCACCTAAAATAATGATTCATAAATTTCGAAAAGGTTTAAGCGAATTACAAGGATGTTCACAGTGGGCTGTGTTTACATTAATCTCGCATCATAAAAGCTGATGTGGAAGTACATTTAACCACTTACATTACTCAGCCGAACGCACAAGCGCTCTTCTTCGTGAGCATTTGAGTGTGCGGTTAAAAACTAACCTAGAGCGCCATCTGCTGTTAAAAACTAAGCTCAGAATCGATTCGAGAGAGAATCACGATGCATTGTGAAAATCTCATAATCGATCCACAAATCGCGATGCATTGATTTGTTGTCCCAGCCCTATGCAGCTTTAGCCTAATCGCGATTGCGATTTCATTTCGATTTATTGTGCAGCCCTAGTTCAGCGGGATGTTTCTGTGGTGTGTGTGTGTAACTCTGCTGGTCTCCTCAGGTGTGTGTGGAGGGCCGTCTGTACTTGGAGTTCATGTTCGATGACATGATGAGAATAAAGACATGGCATTTCAGCATCCGGCAGCACAGGGAGCTCATTCCCCGCAGCATCCTGGCCATGCATGTTAGTTCCTCTTCCTGCATCTCACAGCGTTTCTTCTTCTAGCTGGTGTTTCATACCTGATGATGGTGTGATTTTGTGTCCGTCTCAGGCTCAGGACCCGCAGATGTTGGATCAGCTGTCCAAAAACATCACCAGATGCGGCCTGTCAAACTCCACCCTCAACTACCTCCGAGTACGAACACCATAACACAACACTGTGATGTCTTCTACAGCTTTCATTCAGCTGATTAGTAACTAGGGCTGTCGATTTAACACATTAATTTGGTGCGATTAATTATGGAAAAAAATGTGTTAAAATGATTAACGCATTTAACTCAACCACCAGACCTGTACATCATCTTACATTGTTAACAAACATGATGCAGGACGACTGACTGCATGATGAAGCAGAATACAGTTGTATACCTCTAAAGTTCAAGACCAAGCAGAACTGTTGTGCATCTGATCAACACACAGCAGTGATTCATTACTGAATAAATAGTTTTGAGCAAATCAAGTGAACAAGTGATTCACTGACTCATTCATAAAGACCAGTCTCTTGCTTCATTTCTAAATGAATCTGTTTAATTGAATTGAGTCAATGATTCAATGACTCATTCATTAAGACTTGCTTCATCTGAATGAATCAGCTGTTTGAACAAATCAGTTGAATGAATGACTGAATGACTCCCTCATTAAGACAGCGCCTCACTGCCACCTACTGGCACATTAAAACTAATTTCATATTAAAAAATTTTAAAACCCATTAATGCCCATTTAAAACCCATTCAGCATTATTCGTGCAATTCTAATTCAGTCATCAAATTGATGTCCAGTTAATTTGCAAGTATTTAGATTAATCGGCACAGCATGTAATTAATTGCATGAAACATTTTAATTGCTTGACAGCCCTATTAGTAACGTGTCTTTTTGTGCGTCTCGGTCTCAGTTGTGTGTGATCCTGGAGCCCATGCAGGAGCTGATGTCCAGACACAAGACGTACAGTCTGAGTCCCAGAGACTGTCTGAAGACGTGTCTGTTCCAGAAGTGGCAGAGGATGGTGGCTCCTCCAGGTCAGGAGGCGCTCGTGTCTCTCAGAGACTCTGCTGGTGTTTGTGTAGCGTGTGCTTGAGCTCGTGTGTGTCGCATCTCTCCGCAGCTGAGCCGGCCAGACAGGCGCCGAGTAAGAGACGGAAGCGCAAGATGTCGGGCGGCAGCAACATGAGCGCCGGCGGCGGGACCAATAACAACAGCAACAGCAAGAAGAAGAGCCCAGCAAACAGTTTCCCGCTGTCCAGTCAGGTCCCAGTGAGTAACCAATCACGTGCCATGGCCGTAATGGAGATAATGAAAATATCTGAAGACTGTTATGAAAATGAATGTTTTTAAAATAAAAATATGACATGAAAACCTGTCTATGAAAACATGAACACATGATTAGAACACTGTTAGATTATAATTATGATGCAGCAATGTTATTAAAAAAGAAGCATCTATAAGAGGGATAGCTGCCTGGGGTGAAGCTAAAGAGTGACTTTATGCCAATAAACTGAAGCCCATTCTATGACACTTCCCATGATATTAATCAGATAACTTGGATACATAACATAGACGTAACATTATAACTTGTATCCGCACAAAAAGATGCAAATGCCAGTGAACTTTCAGTTACGAGAGAGAGAGAGTTCCCGCCGTGATGCGCTTTCATGTCAGCGCGCTGCAAGGAAAGCAGATTGAATTTACTATAGATTTCACATTCTATAAAGTTCTAATTATAATGCTGTGTTTATGAAATGCCAGTGAACTTTAAGTTACGCCCTATAGCGAGTGAGAGAGAGAGAGAGCTCCCGCCTTGATGCGCTTTCATAACAGCGCGCTGAAACACGGGCAAGGAATTTACTCAGTGTACTCTACTCTACTACGAGTACTCTATTGCTGTTGCACATCCCTAATATGTATGCATGTATATTTTACATTTATGTAGTTTATAATATATGTACAGTGGTGGCCAAAATTATTAGAACACTAGGATTTTCAGCAGCTAAGAAATGGTTTTAAGTTTACATTTAGTCATTTAGCTGATGCTTTTATCCAAAGCGACTTGCAAAGTAGAAGCAATCATACCAACGAGAGAGCAACAATATACAAGTCTCAGTTAGTCTAGCACAGTGCACATAGCAAGGTGGTTTTTTTTTGCGTTCTGCAAGTGAACGAGACTTCGTTCACTTGCAGAACGCAAGCTTCTGGAGGGCGCGTAGGTCTGAACTAGCGAGTTTAGGTATATTGGTGCAGCGCCAGTGGTTGTCTTGTAGGCAAGCATCAGTACCTTGAATTTGATGCGAGCAGCTACTGGTAGCCAGTGTAAACTGATGAAGAGAGGTGTGACGTGAGCTTTCTTCAGCTCATTGAAGACCACTCTCGCTGCTGCATTCTGGATCAGTTGCAGAGGATTGATAGGATATGCGGGAAGGCCCGCCAAGAGAACATTACAATAGTCCAGTCTGGAGAGAACAAGAGCTTGGACAAGGAGTTGTGCGGTCTGCTCTGTTAGGAAGGGTCTAATCTTCCTAATGTATAAGGCAAGCCTGCAGTACCGGGCCATTGTAGCAATATGGTCTGTGAAGCTTAACTGATCATCAATCACAACTCCAAGGTTCCTGGCTGTCCTCGAAGAAGTTATGGTTGACGAACCTAGCTGTATAGAGAGGTTGTGATGAAGTGCTGGGTTGGCTGAGACCACGAGCAGTTCTGTCTTAGCAAGGTTGAGTTGAAGGTGATGATGCTTCATCCAAACAGAAATGTCTGTCAGACAGGCTGCAATGCAAGCAGCTACTGTCGGACCATCTAGTTGGAATGAGAAGTAAGGTTGTGTCATCAGCATAGCAATGATAGGAAAAGCCATGCTTGTGAATGATGGCTCCTAAAGATGACATGTAGATGGAGAAAAGAAGGGGTCCGAGCACTGAGCCTTGAGGAACCCCATTAGCAAGAAGTTGTGACTTAGAAACCTCACCCCTCCGAGACACCCTGAAGGACCTACCCGAGAGGTAAGACTTGAACCACAGGAGTGTGGTTCCTGAGATGCCCATCTTCATGAGGGTGGACAGGAGGATCTGATGGTTAACTGTGTCAAAAGCAGCAGACAGATCCAGCAAGATGAGATAATGAGATGAAATAAGTCAGTTATCGTTTGCTGTAGTGTGTCAGTAGGAAATATCAGTGTATATTTCCAAACATTCATTTGGCCATTAATTGTAATAATGCAGTGAGATGTTAGTGCTGCACACAGAGATGTGATCTGATCATCATCAGTCTGTCTGGAGTCACATGAAGAAACAGAACAAACTGAGACAGACTCAGTCCAGAAGAACTGTGTCTCAGAGA
Source organism: Sinocyclocheilus maitianheensis (assembly GCA_018148995.1). NCBI lineage: Eukaryota > Metazoa > Chordata > Actinopteri > Cypriniformes > Cyprinidae > Sinocyclocheilus > Sinocyclocheilus maitianheensis. Next base: position 692,324 of record JADLZM010037200.1, read on the forward strand.
CGCTTCAAGAAACCTCCTGCAAAGCTACAGTGCTGTTAAAAGTTTTAGGCACTTGTGTAAAAATGCTGTAAAATGAGGATGCTGTCAAAAATAATGTCATAAATCAATCAACATTTGGTGTGAGCATCCTTTGCGTTTAAAGCAGGTTTTGTCCTCGGTGCACTTGCTCATAGTTTTTCAGGAAGCTTTGCAGGTAGGTAAGAGAGAGAATTTTTTGTGCCAAAAATAGTCTATATACACACACAACCAATTTTCCCCCCTAAATGGCGTTTCTAATGCTAATGGTCTGTTTTGGTGTGCTCAGGATGTGATGGTGGTGGGCGAGCCCACGCTGATGGGCGGTGAGTTCGGGGACGAGGACGAGCGTCTGATCACGCGGCTGGAGAACACACAGTTCGACGCGGCTAACGGCATCGATGACGAGGACAGCTTTAACAACTCGCCCACGCTGGGAGCCAACAGCCCCTGGAACAACAAGCCTCCATCCAGCCAGGAGGGCAAGAACGACAACCCCACCTCACAGGCGTCTCAGTGAGACTCGGGGCGGGGCCGGGGCCAGGGAGCGTCGGGCATCCAATGGGAAGAAAGAGGTGCGGTCGACTCGTGCAGTAGCTGGTCTTCCTGTCAGCAGAGGAAGTGCACCTGGAGGACCAGAGATGAGCGTCACACCACAACAGAAACCGTTTACTCGACACAGGACAGTTTTTATTCACACACTCGTGGTTTTGTTGGTGATTTATGAGGAGCCTGTAGATAGTTCATATGTTTAAGTTAAGATGAAGCAGAGAAATCTGACCACGTAAAACGCCAACAAGACCAAGAAATATCCAGCTCCTGTTTCACTCACAAGAAATTACATTTTGCATGAGGAAAATATGAAAAAAAAAGAAAAAGATAATTCACTTTTAATACTGTTTTGTATGGAAGCTTGTTTCCGCCACTGAATAAAAATAAAAAAGGTCATTCAACTTTCTATCTCACAATTCAGACTTTTCTTTCCCTCAGAATTGTTTTTAAAATTCTGACTTTTTTCTCGCAACTGCGAGTTTTTATTTTACGTTTCGGACTTTTTTTTGCAATTGAGTTTTTCTCACGATTTGTGACTTCTCGCAATTGCAACTTTTTATCTCAATTCTGAATTTTTTTCTCAGAATTGCTGCTTTTTGTCTCGCAATTCTGACTTCTCGTCATTGCGACTATCTCATAATTCAGATTTTTTTTTTCTTGCAACTGGGACTTCTCACAATTGTTTTTTTTTCCCTCAAAATTGGTGATAACTCCAAATATAAACAAAAATTGTAAGAAAATGGTCTTTTTCCTCTGAATTGCAATTGCGAGTTTATCTCTCAATTCTGAGAAAAATAGTCAGAATTGCGAGAAAAAAGTCACAATTACCTTTTGAATTTTTTAATTAGCTTCCATAGTTTCGTTACTGTATTGCAATGAGAGACTTTTTAAAAAATGTGAATCAGCATAAATCAAAACACTAGCGTTCTTATTCTCTTGTTTTGCGTTACAGTAATGAGAATTGTCTGGTGGAAAATGTTTAATCATCATTTTAATGCAAACAAACTAATGGTTCTAATAGCAGGCTAGATATTTTCCTTCAGCAAAATGTTGTTTCTTATGTTTGGAGTGAAATATCAAACACAACCGATTAATTTGCAGTCTCACATCTTCCTCTGATTGCTGGAGGATGTTTAATATCACATCAAGAGCGTTTTGGAGAATTGTATCCGTGTTTTGTACCAGCCTCTATTTCCCTAGAATGTTTTATTTGATTATTTTGGTTTCTTTCTTTACCGAAGCTGCAAACCAAGGAGTAACCGAACCGTCGAGGTCCTTAAAGATTTCAAGCCTCAGATTCTATTGGTTTGTCTTATGTTTAAAGAGAGTGGTTTAGCGTGGGCTCTGATTGGTTTTCGTGTACTTGTGCTTGTATATTTAAGGTAGTAGCAGAGTTCTGTATAACTGTATTGAGATGTATTCCTCCTTAGAGTTACATAAAGCCATTCTGATCTAACGTGTACAAAAAAAAAAAAAAGGCAAAACGTGAAAAATGAAAACACACCAACCTCGTCTTTTCCCCTCTTGATTATTTTTATAATTTGCATACGACTGATGAATTGAAATCAAGGGCACAGTCTGTGTTTGTTACCTGATTGTTTCAGATTTTGATGAAATCTGCCGCAGACTCCAGTGTTCGTCTGTTTCTTCATCTTCTGTTCTTCTCCGTGTGTTTAAGGGAGACCAACTGTGATCAGCTAGTCATGTTTCAGTAACATGTTAGTTGTTTTATTTCTCACACACACACACACAATACTGCTGAAACTCAGACTAATCACATTTTTGTACTATTTGATTATTATTTCCTCTCTTTCTGACCAGCTGAATCGATCTGAATTAATTCTAAAGGTCTGCACTTGAAACAAACTGATGATCTTTTCCACCTTTAACCCTGTAGATGCTCCTGTTTGATATAACTTAGTTTTCTTCATTTCTGCCCTTGATTCAATTAATGTATGGAACCAATAAAATATGAATTTTCACTTTAAGGATTTCTGCGTCTGTGTGATTTATAGTTTATATATGTATATGATAATTACAATATGTATCATATTTATGTATATTCATTTATATTTAATATTTTAAATATTTGTTTGTTTTATATCCGTGTATGTGTTTATGGATGGGCATCATCAGTTTAAAATAACTGAACATTTATTTAATAATCTAGAATTAAGTAGTAAATATAATTAGATATGAATAATATTCATATGTATTGAAATGTGTATTTTAACAGCATATAATAAAAGTATAAATATTTGTATGTGTATATATATATATATATAGCATTCATATATTTATACGAGTATAAATATGAAAAAAAATTATATTGTAAATGCATTATATATTTTACATTGTATGTGTGGAGCTCGGTCATCGTTAGTTGAAAAGTATTTTTTAATAATATATAAATATTAGAATATGTAATATTCATACGAATATTACAAATAATAGTAATAATTACATATATTTTATGTATTTATTTACACATTTATAGATCTATAAAGACTTTAAAAATGTAAACTAAACTTACTAAACTAAACAAAGTGCATGCAAGTGACATCAGTGTGTCTAATTATTTATGCACTAATTATTTATCCTGTGTGTCCTCTTAAAGTGAACGAAACACAACCAGGGTAACCACAAATGAGCCATGCTTCTTACACTAAAACCATAGTTTAACCATGATATTGTAGTAAATCTGTGGTTATACAAAAGAGGGAATTTGTATTTGTGTATTTAGTTTTTTCTTTGTTTTTATAACTGCCCTGCCTTCATGGTTTGATGCTTGGTACTGTTTAATAATAATACAAATGAAAAAAATTATAAGCAAACTATCTCCATATTTCCATTCCAAAGATAACATCCAACACAAATCTATAGAGAAACACTGCATTAATATGACGAGCTGCAGCTCTAAACACATGTTAGATGGAAACACTGCTTTATGATGGAGTTTGCAGCTTAATGCACTATATCTGAAATAGTTTAATCTGAAATCATCTGAAAGCAGCCAGTCTCTCAGTCAATGTTCAGTTTATCAGTGTATACTGTAATAAATATTAGAGGAATGATTGTTGTGTGTGATTGTGTGAGTTTATATAGAGTGATAGTCAAAGTAAAAAGAGATGAACACAAAACAGCAGAACTACATAAATTTAAAGAGGCTAAACTTTAGCTTTCAGCTGAACTCTGAAAATAAGAACCAGTTTTTAAAAATGACAGAATAAGAGTAATCTTTTTTTTTTACATTGTTTATTTTGTGCACTGACAGTGTGCATTGCACATATTTTGTGCATTGCATATTTTGTGCATTGCATTTTTTGTGCATTGCATATTTTGTGCATTGCATATTTTGTGCATTGCATTTTTTGTGCATTGCATTTTTTGTGCATTGCATATTTTGTGCATTGCATTTTTTGCATTTTTATAAACTCAATATATATATATATATAATTTGATTTCCATTTAGTTTGTTGAAGTATTAAAATAACTCAAATTAAATAAACCTAAATACCTATACAGACATAATAAATTCAGACATAATTGAACTAAAATTAAAATAAAAATATTTTTTATTTACGACGTTGACCTTGGAATTCTGGGAGATGTATTTTTTTTCAAAAGAGCCTGATTCTAATTGGCCGGCGCGGCTCACGTGACCCTCCTCCTGTCCCACGTGGGTGGGACTGTTTCCTGTGGCGCGGAGTCGAGCGCAGTTTACCTCAGGACTTCAGCGAGCGAGATTTAGTTTATTATCGAAACAGATATTAGTAAGCGTGTATGTCGGAGAAATATCACCGATTAGAGTCGCGGGATGTCGCAGAAACAGCCGTTAGAGCTCCGCTTCGTCGCCGATGAAGATGTTTTGGATCATATTGTAGAGAAACGGCGAGGTAACGTTAAAAGCGCTTCTCCTCAGTTTAATATGAAAGGCGTCATAAGATCGGCGTTTGTATGTTTTAACAAAACTTAATTTGCTTTTACTTTCAAACTATAAATTACTGTATAACCAGTCATTTCTGTAATACTCAGGTGCTATGGTGTACACACACACACATATATATATATATATATATATTCATTAATTTATTGATTTGCTTACGTAATTAATATGTTATACTTTCTATATTTATTTATTGCTCTGTTTTGTTTAGTTGTGTATTTATATTCATACACTTACTGATATATTTAGTGTATTAAAATATCACGCTTTATGTTCATTTTGTTTATTTGTTTTATATATATAATATTTAAAAATATTTTATTTTTGCGTATGTATTTATTTTTATTTATTTATTTTAGTTAGTTTATTAATGTATGTTATACATTATTATTTATTGATATGTTTTTTAAAATTAATTTAAGTTTATTAATATATATATATGATACTTTATGTGTGTTTTTATGAGTACTGATCAAAGTTTTGCATTGTGATGCTAGATATAAAGGCGGCGGATGGATCCGTGCAGACGCTGGTGACCCTAAAAGCCCAGCAGAGATCCAGAAGAGCTGAGGATGAAGAGGATGAAGAGGATGAGGAAGAGGAAGAGGTGCTGAGTGAGCAGAGCTATGTGCATGCTCTGTGCACCGGATCACAAGGTGAGCATTAACAGCCTTTACAGTGTTCCCCCTAGGTTTACGGCTTTTCTCGTCCTTTTTAATGGTTAAATTACATTTTATTAATCAAAAAGCATGTCTAATTAATTAAAATCATGAATCGTTTAGGGCCCTATGAAATGTTTTATTTGTCCAACCTTACGTTTTATTGTAACCAAATTCTACCAGTTTAATTTATTCTTACAATAGCCTTATGATTTTTTTGCTCAGAAATTCTGTGTTGTGTATTTACATTTTGTTTTAAGGCATGAAACATTAATTTAATCTATCTTTTAAGTAATGAAAATTAAACGCATTAAATTTTTTGGAAAATAAAGGTCATTTAATATTACAATTAAAACATTGAAGAAATATTGAATGCTTATTCCTTAAAAATAAGGTTTTAATAATTTTAGTAGTAGTAGTAGCGGTCTGTTACATACATTCTACTCAACAATAGTAATATATTTCTGCCAATGCCCTCAAGTTAAACCAAACATTTATTTTGACAGGTTGTCGTGAATACCATTACATTTCTGTGTGTGTATGGCATGATGATAGTTTTACTGAAATGAAATGGTCAAATGCTGATGAAGTGACTCTCAGAGCAGTTCTGGAGATGTTGTTCATGTATTAATGTCCTCATCAGTGAGACGGCAGACGTTAATATCACTGGAAGCTTCACGAGCGTTCCAGTACGAGTGCTACACAAAACCGTGCATCTGCGCCAATCATTAACACAGAGACACGCAGAATTCATATTTAAATATGAATCGTTTTGCGGCTTAATATTTACAAATACTAGTGGGAGTGGGCTCACTTGTGTGTGTGTGTGTGTGTGTGTGCGCGCGCATCGGGCGGAACTCCGCTGTGCATGATACAGAGAGCGCGACCATAACGTAGAGACCGAAATGACATGCCGTCGTGTAAATAAGATAAATAACATAAGGCTATTTAGTTTGCTTAATGAAAGAACAA
>JADLZM010037200.1:699539-716955 GCA_018148995.1 Sinocyclocheilus maitianheensis
GTGCGTGTGTGAGTGAGAGTGTGTGTGTGTGTGTGTGAGTGAGAGTGTGTGTGAGTGTGCGTGTGTGCGCGCGCGCATCGGGCGGAACTCCGCTGTACGTGATACAGAGCGCGCGACCATAACGTAGAGACTGAAATGACATGCCGTCGTGTAAATAAGATAAATAACATAAGGCTATTTAGTTTGCTTAATAAAAGAACAAGGTATATACCTGTTCTATAGGAAAGGTAACTTTAAATGACTTCTGTTGTGATCTGGCGCTATAGAGAAAATATAATTAAATAAAATTAACTTGACCTTCAAAGGGGGTGGAGGTGCCCCCCTAAAATAATGGCAGGGGAAACACTGCTTTAGATACTGACCGATAACGCACGCTTTTCACAGTATAATGATCGCTCTGTGTGAATCCTGATGTTGTGAATCTAGCTTCTCATTGGTTGTTTATTTCCCAGATACCAGTGAAAATGGCACCGTCACTGCGGGATCATCTGTCTTCTCGTTTCAGACCATCAAGCGGGGCAATAAAATGGCTCAGATGGGTGAATAAACACTTTGCATACACACTAATAGTACATCTGTGACCCTGGAGCACAAAACTAGTCATTTTTGTAGCAATAGCCAACAATACACTGTATGGGTCAAAATTATTAATTTTTCTGTTATGCCACAATCATTAGGATATTAAGTAAAAATCAGGGCCTGTATTCACAAAACATCTTCAGGCTAAAAGTAGCTTATAACTCGTCGATTTAGGAGAAACTCTTAAAAATAATGGGCGTGTCAGTCCTAAATGTAGGACTCCTAAATGTTTGCTCTAAGAGTTTTTCACAAAGCGTCTTGGCTCTAAAACTAGCTCCTAAATCTGTGAAAGGTTAGGAGCAGTGAAGAGGACTCCTAAACCACAAACTATCCTAAAACAGCTGTTTCCGGCGATTTTAGAAACGTTTGACGATAATGAGCTTTTATAAAGGTATCGCCTTTGGTTTTGGAGGCTATACCAACTCTTTGATTATATCCTTGTTTTCATTAAACAGTTAGAGAAGAAGTAACAGCTGTGCTTGAGTCCAGTTTGGTTTTCTTTTACGTTTGCATGTCATGATTATTCCACTCTGTTAATTAAAAGGCTGTTTATATGCATATCCGCTAATTGTTTACGAGAAGCACACATCTAAGAGGCTGACAATTAGCTGAACATATGACACTTAGCCTGCATTTTAAAACCTTTATTTGAACATAATATCGCACTCTACAATATTTCCACGAATAAATCTATCAGCCAATCACTGTGTGCATAGTTAATAAGCACACTGACGTCATCCATAGCAACGAGGTAAACCCCGCCCCCTTACTCTGAGCTTAACACTTCTCTCTATTCCTTACTAAAAGTTTGTCTCTGCAGCTTTATGAGAAAACTCTTAGCTAAAAGCTTTTAATGCCATTTAGGAGAACTCTCAGTGGTAAGATAAAATGTTCTGTGAACACGGGCCCAGGTTTCTATAAAGATATTTAGTAAATCTCCTACCGTAAATATATCAAAACTTAATGTTTGATTAGTAATATGCATTGCTAAGAACTTCATTTGCACAACTTTAAAGATGATTTTCTCAATATTTAGATTTTTTTGCACCCTCAGATTCCAGATTTTCAAATAGTTGTATCTCAGCCAAATATTGTCCTTGTGGTGTGTTTGTGTAGCGTCTGAATGGTCTCGAACGCCTGGGAAGAGCGTGACCTTCTGCACATCAGACACAAACGAGGACTCGTCCAGCCCGACACGCACCGCTCAAAGTCTGTCCTGATCCTGCGGTTTGTTTTCTTCTCTCGTTCTCAGTTTAAAAACTGACTGACTCTGATTTTCTCTGTTTATCCACTACAGAATCAGCCAATCAGAGCAAAACCCCTCAGAAGGTGAGCTCGTGTGTTTCTGTGCCAAACATACATGTTTACATGTTTATGTATGTGTTTTACTCACATATATATATATATATTCTTATGTCTAATCAGGGAAAGAAGGTGCAGTTCATCTCCACGACACCACACCGACTGCGCAAGAGACTGTCAGGTGCGTTTGTTTCTCTTTTTTTAACAATAAGAGGACAATATAATGACAGTAACATACCAATAGAGCATAATAAATAAATAAATAATGGACTATATACCATACAATATTTATTTTTTTCAAAAATAGATAAATACTAACAAAAATTAACAGAACAATAATTAAATAGGCAAATAAAGTTCTCTTTAAATTCTAGAATAAATTACATAAACATGCATTTACAAATAAGTCTTCTAATTAACAAATCATTATTTGTGTAATTATTAGATTACAACTGATGATTAATAATTGATTCATATTAATGTAAAATAATATATTTAATACAGTAGTAAAGTAAACAACATTAATCTATTTCCACAAATAAATAAATATTAACAAAATTTAATAGGTAAATAGAGTTCACTTTAATTTCCAGACATAAATTACCTAAACATACATTTAGGCTTGCAAATAAAAGTATTATAATTAACAAATTAATATTTGTATAATTATCAAATTATAATAAATTATTAATATTGTATTCATATTAATGCAAAATTATTAGATCTATGATAAACTTATCTTTTTCCAAAAATAAATAAATACTAACAAAATTGAAAAGAATAATAACTAAATAATAAGCAAATAAAGTTAAGTATAAATTCCAGAATAAATGCACATAAATGACCTAAAATTATGCATTTAGTTTTGCAAATAAGTCTTATTAACAAATCATTATTTGTATAATTATCACATTATAATAAATTGTTAATATTAGTGAACAAAAGATTATTATATTTATTACAATTGAAAGAAAATTAAACAATTGAATTTATATTAACAAAAGAAACTTTTTTTACATTTATTTAAAGTCATATTTAATGTTTCTAATATGCAGGGCATTAGTAATGGTATATAATTGGTTAAAACTACTGTTTAAACTAAACATTACATGACATTCATAATTATATTTTACTATATAATAAAATATAGGATTTTTATTTATTTTTTTATAGTGAAAGAGGATATTAAACAGAATATGTCTTTAGAATAACATGCACTAGTGAATCATTCACAATAAGACCAGGAATATGAATTTGGAAATTAAATAGAGTTAATCTGATTATAGAGTATAAAAGTTTATCTGCAGTGCATGAATTATGGATTTGTTTGTAAATGTGTATTTCTTGTAGGGCTGCCCCCTGATAGTCGAAGAACTGTTAGTCGACGAGAAGAGGCTTGGTCGACCAACATTTTATTAGTCGCAGAAAAAAAAAAAAAATCCACAAATCTGATGATAACTATGATAAATGTAGCTATAAAGACACATTTAACGATAACTATGATAAACGTAGCTATAATGACAATTTTAACGATTACTATGATAAACGTAGCTATAATGACAATTTTAACGATTACTATGATAAACGTAGCTATAATGACAATTTTAACGATTACTATGATAAACGTAGCTATAATGACAATTTTAACGATAACTATGATAAATGTAGCTATAATGACAATTTTAACAATAACTATGATAAATGTAGCTATAATGACAATTTTAACGATAACTATGATAAATATAGCTATAATGACAATTTTAACGATAACTATGATAAATGTAACTATAATGGCAAATTGAAAGATAACTATCATAAACGTAACTATAATGACACAGGCGAAGTCACATTGGTCATACAGATAAAATTAATGCATCTTTCAAATCTGTAAAGATTCAAGATTTTTATTTGTCACATACATGGTTATATAGAGAATATATGACCAGCAGTGAAATGTAAGTCAGGTCAGCTCCATGGACAGTGCAGTTATTAAAGAATACAAACACAAGAAAATTATATATAAATATAGATATGGGAAAAAATAAACAAAATGCGCAGGCTTAATAAATATTAAGGTGAGCAGGAATGTACAAGAGAAGAATGTGCAAACAGGTTGTACAGGGTAGATACATAGAACAAGACTACGTTTATTTGTTTGCACTCACAATAACAACAAAACATTGTGCTTTTGTAAAATAATGAAAGCAAATAAGATGTGCTTTCTGCCGTCTCGGTCTCCGTTAACAAGCTTTATGCGTGTGCTTGAGCGCTTATTAGGCTTTGTAAGCAATTGAAGTCTCATTATAATGATTTAAATTGTTTATTAATAAATGTGAGATTAGTCGACTAATGCTTAAAATGAACGACTACTAGTCGACCAGAAAAGTCTTTAGTCGAGGGCAGCCCTAATTTCCTGTTTCTCGTCATCCGTGGCTCTCACAGGTGTCCGTTTCATCTATTAACGTGTTGTTGTTGTAATTATTATGCAGCTCCGAACCTGCGTTCAGACAGCGAGAGCGATTTCTCCCCCTCGAACTCTGAGGATGATGATGATGCTGAAGAACACGAGGGGAAGAGGGTCGACCAGCCCAAAACACCCAGTAAAAACACGTCCGCTGCTGCGCTCTATAAGACGCCCAGTAAGAAGGGCAAGAAAGCAGCAGAGGTGAGAACCTGTTTCTTGCACTTAAAACACCCTAGCAACCTGTAAGTCAGTAAGTAATATAATAACAGTAACTGTAGTAACTACTATATTAAATATTATAATAAATGTAATGATAACAAAAGCTGTAATGATAAATTAAACTTATAAAATGATAACTATAATAATAACAGTAACTATAATGACAAATTTAAGGATAACTATCATAAACGTAGCTATACTGACAAATTTAATGATAACTATGATAAACATAACTATATTGACCATTTTAGCGATAACTATCATGAACTAAACTGACAAATTTAATGTTAACTATGACAAACGTAGCTATAATGAAAATTTAATGACAACTATTATAAACGTAGCTATAATGATAAATTTAACGATAAGTATGATAAACGTAGCTATAATGATATATTTAACAATAACTGACAAGCGTAACTATGATAAATTGAAATATAACTCATAAATCTAATGACAAATTTAACGTTAACTATGGCAAACATAGCAATAATGACAAATTTGATGATAACTAAGATAAATGTAGCTATAAAGACAATTTTAACGATAACAATGATAAACGTAACTATAATGACAATTTTAACGATAACTATCATAAACGTAACTATAATGACAATTTTAACGATAACTATGATAAACGTAGCCATAATGACAATTTTAACGATAACTATCATAAACTTAACTATAATGACAATTTTAACGATAACTATGATAAACGTAGCCATAATGACAATTTTAACGATAACTATCATAAACGTAACTATAATGACAAATTTAACGTTAACTGACAAACGTAGCTATTATAAGTAATTTTACGTTAACTGTGATAAACAGCTATAATGACAAATTTAATAACTATGATAAATGTAGCTGTAATGACAATTTTAACGATAACTATGACAAATGTAACTATAATGGGAAATTGAAAGATAACTATCATAAACGTAACTATAATGACAATTTTAACGATAACTATCATAAACGTAACTATAATGACAAATTTAACGTTAACTGACAAACGTAGCTATTATAAGTAATTTTACGTTAACTGTGATAAACAGCTATAATGACAAATTTAATGATAACTATGATAAATATAACTATAATGACAAATTTAACAATAACTATGACAAATGTAACTATAATGGCAAATTGAAAGATAAATATCATAATCGTAACTATAATGATAAATTTAACGTTAACTGACAAACATACCGTAGCTATTATAAGAAATTTAACGATAACTGACAGCTATAATGACAAATTTAACAGTGACTGATGAATTTAGCTGTAATGACCAATTTAACGATAATGTGATAAATGCTACTATAATGATAAACATAAATGTTAAACAACCTACAATGTAATTTTTTTTAAAGTTGTAAATAAAACAAATTATTAGGGCTGCCCCCTAATAGTCGACTAACCATTAGTTGACGAGAAGAGACTTGGTTGACCAAATTTTTTATTAGTCGCTAGTTGAGGAAAAACCAACAAAAAATCCACAGGAAGTGGCGAAGTCATGCAGTCCGTGTCGGACAGATCGTTAACGGCTGGTCTATGTGGTATAGGGCTGCTCGATTATGACAAAAATCATAATCACGATTATTTTGGTCAATATTGTAATCAGGATTATTTAACATGATTATAAATGGGCCATATGACCAAAACCTTAAATTAATTATTTATTTAAACATAGCGATCGACATATATGAATAATCTAATTTAAAATAAAACAACATAGTCTTCACTGTAAGAATTAAACTTAATTTGTTACTTATTAAAGCTACAAAAAGTGAGTGATTTTGTCTTTGTTGTTTGATTAATATAAAGCACACAGTCGCAGCAGGAAGATTAGGCTGCTGTCACTTTAAGAGCCGCACTGATTCAATTTACTGTTACACACGTATTTTCATTGTCAACTGTTTACGTTCATTTATTACATGACCGGCAAGGGTTTACGTGAATAACCACTAAGCACCGCATTTTGACATATTTAGCGTGTATATGACCGTTTAGATGCGCACCTTGAGTTAAAAGATGACTTTTATGTCCGTGTTCTGAGTGCATCCACAGAAATCCTCCCGAGGAACAGCGCAAGTTCTATTTCGCGCTTTTAAAAACATGAATACATCTAATCAACTTAAATCAAGCACGTCCCATTTTGCAAAAGTCACGTTACATGATTTTACTGATTTGCACGTGAAATTGGGATTTATGGAGGAGCGAAAGCACACCGCTGGAAAGAGAGTGGAATGGGGCGCAATAATCGTTTTATCTCGATTATTGTATTTTCATAATCGTTGGAGGCCGAAATCGAAACTGTATTTCGATTAATTGCACATCCCTAGCCCTACAAATTATTGACGTTTCTAACTTCAAAATTTCTTATTGAAATTAGTGTTACTTCCATTTCTTTGTAATTATTTTTAAAAGCAATTTCTGAGTGAAAATTCTTTCTCCACCAAATTTCTTTTTACAGTGTAGCATCACAGCAGCACGTTTTACATTTCCGAAAAAATTCAGAAAATATCAAGTCTACTCTGAACGTCTCTCTTGTTGTGTGGTTGTTCTCCTGCAGTCTGATCTGGTGGAGGAGTATTTTGAAGCTCACAGCAGCTCTAAGGTTCTCACGTCCGATCGGACCCTCCAGAAACTCCAGACGCCCAAACTGGACCGGGTCAGTGATCTTCATCTATCTGTGATTGTGGGATCTGTTTGAGATCTAACGGAGGTGTTTGATTGTGTTTTATAGGAAACTCTGCTCAGCCTCTTGGGTAAAAACCAGCCACGCTTCGCAGAGGAAATTAAACTGCTCAATGCAAAACACGAGAAGAACTTCAACCAGTGGATGCTGCAGCTGCAGTTGAGTGTGTGTGTGTGAGTGAGTGTGTGTGTGAGGATGATGAAGATGCACATATTCATCTTGTGTTTCTCCGTTCACGAATATTTCAGCATGGGCTTTAACATCTTGATCTACGGTTTGGGCTCCAAGAAGCTCTTGCTGGAGAAGTTCCGCACATCCATGCTTTCTGACTACGATCATGTGGTGGTCAATGGCTTCTTCCCCAGTATGACCCTCAAATCGGTTCGTTCGCTGCTGCTGTGCTTCTCTCACGCACACATGAAACCTCTGTCATTGTGAAAACAGATGTTATGCGCAACCTTCATGCTGCTTTTGTCATACAGTGAAAGCATCATGTGACAAAACAGCAGTCGTTATGACTGATATCGACTAATATAACAAACTCAGTGTGAATGTTTCAGTTTGTTCGCTGTCTAAGTCCCGTTCGTGCCACAAACTATAACTAAAACTATAAATATAATAACTTTGCAACAACTACAAAGGTATGTAATGATACAAAATGTAATGGTAACTTTAACAATAAGTATAACGATAATTGTAACAGTAGCTATGACAATAAATATAACAAAACATAAAAAACTGATAACTATAACATTAAATATAACACTCACTATAAATATAATTATAACTGAAACGCTATCTATAACAATAATGATAAATATAAAGATGTCTCTAACGATAGTGGTTATAACGATAAATATAAAGATAGCTCTAACTATAATAACAATGACTAATAATATAACAAAAAATATAGTGATACTGAACTAACAATAAATATCACTATAAAAAATAATAACTAATGCTAACAATAATGATAAATATAAAGATAACAATAACAAATGATAACTGTAATGAAAAAATAGTGATATCTGTAACGATAAATAACTAATGATAAATATCATAATTGTAACTAACGATAACTAACAACTATAATAACTAACTATAACGCTAAATATCATGATAACTGTAACTATAACAATAAATAAAAAAATAAAACGATAAATATAATAACTAACTATAACGATAATGGCAACTATATAACTTTAATGATAAATATCATGATAACTAAGTATAAAAACGATAACGATAAATATCACAATGACTTCAGTGATAAATATCATGATAACTGCAAGTATAACGATAACTATATGTGAGCCTGCAGCACAAAAGCAGTGTTAAGTCGCTGGGGTATATTTGTAGCAATAGCCAACAATACATTGTATGAGTCACAATTATACATTTCTCTTTTATGCCAAAAATCATTAGGATATTAAGTAAAGACCATGTTCCATGAACATATTTTGTAAATGTCCTACCGTAAATATATCAAAACTTAATGTTTGATTAGTAATATGCATTGCTAAGAACTTCATTTGAACAACTTTAAAGATGATTTTCTCAATATTTAGATTTTTTTGCACCCTCAGATTCCAGATTTTCAAATAGTTGTATCTCGGCCAAATATTGTCCTATCCTAACAAACCATACATTAACGGAAAGCTATTTATTCAGCTTTCAGATGATGCATACATCTCAATTTTGAAAAATTGACACTTAAGACTTGTTTTGTGGTCCAGTGGTTATAATAACTATAACGATAAATATTTAAGCGTCCTCAGCAGCAGCTGATAGCGTTCCTTGATAACAGCTTTGATTGACATCGTCTGAATGCTGCTGTAATCTGACAGATCCTCAATTCCCTCACCTGCGACGTGTTAGGACACGAGGGAACATTCCGTAATCCTGCAGACCAGATCGACTTCATCATCAGAACTCTCAGAGAGGGTAAGGCTGATGTGTGACGTCTCTCAGCTCACCTCTGATCGTCTCCAGGCTGTAAGCCGCATGTTTGTCTTCCAGACCCGAGCAATCACGTCTTCCTGGTCATCCATAACATCGACGGGCCCATGCTGAGGGGCGACAGGAACCAGCAGGCACTGGGGCAGCTGGCGGCGCTTCCCAACATGCACCTGCTGGCCTCCATCGACCACATCAATGCTACACTCAGTCAGTCTCACGCTTCAGCTTTAGGTGATGCTGATCACTGGTATTATGGGCTTGTAATGTTATCCTCGTCTGTGTTTGCTCAGTCTGGGATCAAGCGAAGATGAGCATGTTCAACTGGCTGTGGTACGAAACCACTACGTACCTGCCGTACACTGAAGAGACGTCATACGAGAACTCACTGCTGGTGCAGCAGACCGGAGCACTGGCCCTCAGCTCACTCACACACGTGCTGCGCAGCCTCACGCCCAACGCCAGGTGACACACACTCACTCACTCTCTCACACACACACACACACACACACACACACACACTCACACTCACTCACACATACTCACTCACACACACACACACATACTCACTCACACACACACACATACTCACTCACACACAGTACACACACTCACACAGTACACACACACTCTCACACACACACACACACTCACACACTCACACACACACACTCACTCACACTCTCTCACACATACGCTCTCACACACACACACACACGCTCTCTCTCTCTCTCTCTCTCACACACACTCACACACTCACACACACACACTCACTCACACTCTCTCACACATACGCTCTCACACACACACACACACGCTCTCTCTCTCTCTCTCTCTCACACACACTCACACACTCACACACACACACTCACTCACACTCTCTCACACATACGCTCTCACACACACACACACACGCTCTCTCTCTCTCTCTCTCTCACACACACACACACTCACTCCCTCCCCCACTCTCACTCACTCACTCACACACACACTCAAACAAACAGACACCATATATCTGGTGGTTCTTAAAAAGTACTAAAACAATTGTTAATTGAATTAAGTGGAGTCCAAAATCAGAACCAGGGGCCTCATATAAAAGATGCACATGCAATTGGATTTGATCCTAAATTCCATTAATTCATCATGCATCAAAAGTGAGGAACAAATCTGGATTTATAAAGGGCAGAAACTGACATGAAAATGTTATTATGTGATTGTCTGAACTGAGAAATACACGAAAGAACTTTCTGGACATACACCAATAATTAAAATAGTCCAATATTGATGATAATAGTAATGTAAAGAAAAATAGGGAATTACAATATTCATTATATATATTTATACAGTGGGGCAAAAAAGTATTTAGTCAGCCACCAATTGTGCAAGTTCTCCCACTTAAAAAGATGAGAGAGGCCTGTAATTTTCATCATAGTATACCTCAACTATGAGAGACAAAATGAGGAAAAAAAATCCAGAAAATCACATTGTAGGATTTTTAAAGAATTAATTGGTAAATTGGTATTTGGTCACCTACAAACAAGCAAGATTTCTGGCTCTCACAGACCTGTAACTTCTTCTTTAAGAGGCTCCTCTGTCCTCCACTGGTTACCTGTATTAATGGCATCTGTTTGAACTCGTTATCAGTATAAAAGACACCTGTCCACAACCTCAAACAGTCACACTCCAAACTCCACCATGGCCAAGACCAAAGAGCTGTCAAAGGACACCAGAAACAAAATTGTAGACCTGCACCAGGCTGGGAAGACTGAATCTGCAATAGGTAAGCAGCTTGGTGTGAAGAAATCAACTGTGGGAGCAATTATTAGAAAATGGAAGACATACAAGACCACTGATAATCTCCCTCGATCTGGGGCTCCACGCAAGATCTCACCCCGTGGGGTCAAAATGATCACAAGAACTGTGAGCAAAAATCCCAGAACCACACGGGGGGACCTAGTGAATGACCTGCAGAGAGCTGGGACCAAAGTAACAAAGGCTACCATCAGTAACACACTGCGCCGCCAGGGACTCAAATCCTGCAGTGCCAGACGTGTCCCCCTGCTTAAGCCAGTACATGTCCAGGCCCGTCTGAAGTTTGCTAGAGAGCATTTGGATGATCCAGAAGAGGATTGGGAGAATGTCATATGGTCAGATGAAACCAAAATAGAACTTTTTGGTAAAAACTCAACTTGTCGTGTTTGGAGGAGAAAGAATGCTGAGTTGCATCCAAAGAACACCATACCTACTGTGAAGCATGGGGGTGGAAACATCATGCTTTGGGGCTGTTTTTCTGCAAAGGGACCAGGACGACTGATCCGTGTAAACGAAAGAATGAATGGGGCCATGTATCGTGAGATTTTGAGTGAAAACCTCCTTCCATCAGCAAGGGCATTGAAGATGAAACGTGGCTGGGTCTTTCAGCATGACAATGATCCCAAACACACCGCCCGGGCAACGAAGGAGTGGCTTCGTAAGAAGCATTTCAAGGTCCTGGAGTGGCCTAGCCAGTCTCCAGATCTCAACCCCATAGAAAATCTTTGGAGGGAGTTGAAAATCCGTGTTGCCCAGCGACAGCCCCAAAACATTACTGCTCTAGAGGAGATCTGCATGGAGGAATGGGCCAAAATACCAGCAACAGTGTGTGAAAACCTTGTGAAGACTTACAGAAAACGTTTGACCTCTGTCATTGCCAACAAAGGGTATATAACAAAGTATTGAGATGAAATTTTGTTATTGACCAAATACTTATTTTCCACCATAATTTGCAAATAAATTCTTTAAAAATCCTACAATGTGATTTTCTGGATTTCTTTTCTCATTTTGTCTCTCATAGTTGAGGTATACCTATGATGAAAATTACAGGCCTCTCTCATCTTTTTAAGTGGGAGAACTTGCACAATTGGTGGCTGACTAAATACTTTTTTTCCCCACTGTATATACACACACACATGTGAAAACAAATGCATTTACCAGACACTTTCAGCAATATATGTGTCTGTGTGATTTTCAGGGGAATCTTCAGATTACTGGCAGAGTTTCAGCTGGAGAACAAGGACAATCCTGCATATACGGGTAAAACAACCACCACTGCCACACAATGCATTTATAATGAAGCCTCCGCTTATTAAAACGGATGATTGTTGTTGTTTGTTCAGGATTGTCTTTCCAGGATTTCTACCAGCGCTGTCGCGAGTCGTTCCTGGTGAACAGTGATATCACGCTTCGCACGCAGCTCACCGAGTTCAGAGACCATAAACTCATCCGCAACAAGAAGGTCAGAACTCGCCTGAACTCACTTCACACGTGCAGAATTACTAGGGATGTGATGATATCAAAATCTCACGATACGATAACATCGCGATATGAAGTCCATGATACAATATTTATTGTGATATTAAAAAAAAAAAGACAAATGAAGACTAAAATTATTGCACTTCAGAATGAAGAGCTGCAACCCATGTTTGAGAACTTAAATCAGAAGAAAGTCAGTGAATTGGCTTGTAGCTGAACTTTAAAGGAGACTCAACCCTCTTTTTATTTGTGATCTACTGTCTCAGTCTAAATTACACTCACACTGCTGTTTTAGGAAGATTAACTAATTATAATAATAATACCAGTAATAGCCATATATTATAAAACAATTGCACTGTAAGATAAATGCAAATGAATGTTTCATAGCTATATTATTTTAGCTTTACACTACAGTAGAGAAATAACAATACTTCTTTCCTAGTTTCTACACTTGAGAGAGATCTTGTGAATCTGGCCTGTGTTTAAACCGCTAGCTGTCAGCGATTCATGCTGCACTTTAAGCTTTTATTTAGAAGGAAACTCCAGCTTCAGTGAAAACAGGATTACAAAAACACGTCTCGCTACAAATCTAGAGAAACGCTGTCATCATCTGCCGTGAAAATAAAGCATAACTGGTGTCTGCTGCGTTCCCAAACGCGCGCTAAACTCACAGCAGGTGAAATAAAGGAGTGGACTGCATTCATTCAGTGTGAACGAGTCGCTCTGAGACGCAGAAAACACCGGATCACGAGCCGATCGTCTGAACCAAGTGTGTGCTTCACTTTGAAACAGACTTGATGAAGAGATGAAGCATATTGTGCTTTCGGTTCGAGTTCGTTTGAGATACTGTGCCGAAGCAGAATGACCCAAAACACTACTTTAAACACCTTTTATGTTACAATAAGAAGTTTAAATATATTTTATAAACTACACACACACCTATCGTTTCATATCGTCATGTGACCGCGATAATATCGAGACAGTTTTGCTCTCTCGCTATTGATTATATCGTTACATCGCTAGTAATTACTGAAGTGATGATTATTTACGCAGTGTTGTTTGTGTGTCAGGGCGCTGATGGAGTGGAATATCTGCTGATTCCGGTGGATAACGGCACTCTGACAGACTTCCTGGAGAAAAACGATGTGGAGTGAAACCAGGAAAACCTCACTGCTGTCCACGGCTCAGTTAATGTGTTTAGCTGAATAGCACTTAAATGTTTCTGATAAATAACTTGCCAACATTGTATCATAAATGATTTGATACAGGAGGAAACGTGGCAGGTTTGACTGAAGACAGACAGAGCTTGTGTGGTTGCAGGGTTAAAGGTCTCTTAAAGCAACAGTTCACCCAAAAATGACATGATGCTGAGAGATTGGGATGAGTTTGTTTCTTTATCAGGTTTGTAGAAATGTAGCACTGCATCAGTGTCTCTACAGTGAATGGGTGCCGTCAGAATGAGAGTCCAGACAGCTGATAAAAACATCACAATAATCCACAAGTAATCCACAGCACTCCAGTTCATCAGTTAACATCTGGAGAAGACAAAAGCTGAAACAAATCCAGCATTAAGATGTTTTTAACTCAAATACGAGTCCATAATCCCTAACACTTCCTCCGGTGAAAAAGCGCATCTCCTGTTGTTGCTCACATCAAAATCCAGCCACATATGTGTTTAGAGCTGGTTTGGACTGTTTTGGCTTGTACAGATTTCTCTCCCGATTCACCTTTTCACCACATCAAAATCTATGGATTATGGACTCGTATTTGAGTTAAAAACATCTTAATGCTGGATTTGTTTCAGCTTTTGTCTTCTCCAGATGTTAACTGATGGACTGGAGTGGTGTGGATTATTGTGATGTTTTTATCAGCTGTTTGGACTCTCATTCTGACGGCACCCATTCACTGCAGAGCATCCATTGCTGAGACACTGATGCAATGCTACATTTCTACAAACCTGATGAAGAAACAAACTCATCCCAATCTCTCAGCATCATGTCATTTTTATGTGAACTGTTCCTTTAAATCCTGTTTCTGCAGCTCACTCGTGTACAGTATTCTGTAAAGTTTTGTAGGATCACGATGTGAACAATAAATATTCTTATGCATCCGAGTTTATTTACATAGAAAAATACATTCTCGTATATTATCTCAACACAACAAAACATTGTTACACTTCATTTAGATCATTACAAAGCAAAACATTAAGAAAACGTCTTAATTTGAACAGGAAAAGGCAACTTGGTAACGATCACGAGCGAGGCGTTTAGACGTGAGCATGACAGATTCAGATTCAATGTTTTAGTGTTAATATGTGAGACGGAGCTCTGGCTGCTGGTTTAAGCGTGTTGTCAGTGTTTTCCGCTGGTGTTTATGAGCAGATGGGAGATTTCTCTCGCTCTCTCCGTCGACTGCGTGATCGGAGTTTGCTCTCAGTGACCGACTGAACGATTTTTAGCTCCTCGACGTCCAGATCCTTCATCAGGAGGAGAACGGCCTCCAGCGCGTGAGTCTATAAACAAGACGGGTTATAAACAGTTATGAACGGTAAGATTTTTTATGTTTTTTAAAGAAGTCGCTTCTGCTCACCGAGCCTGCATTTATTTGATCCAAAGTACAGCAAAAACAGTATAATTCAGAAATATATTTACTATTTCAAACAGCTGTTTTCTATGTGAATGTGTGTTAAACTGTAATGTATTTCTGTGATGCGCAGCTGTATTTTCAGCATCATTCCTCCAGTCTTCAGTGTCCCATGATCTTCAGAAATCAGTATAATATGCTGATCTATTAGAAACATTTCTGATTATTGTGTTGAAAACAGCGGAGTAGAATTTTTTCAGGGTTTCTTTGATGAATAGAAAGTTCAGAAGAACAGCATTTATCTGAAATAGAAATCTTTTGTAACATTATATGTTCATAATTGTTTTACAAAATTATATTTGATTTTTATGAGTTAATTTAGACAATGCACGGTTTTTTATAGACATTTATTTCCTTGCGTTGACAAATTTAAATGCGCTGCATTATTTTTCTCATTGTGGCTTCAGGAGACGAGACAAAAGTTTCCTTAAGACCTATTAATCTGCATATAAAACATTAGAAATTAAGATGTTTAATTTTTATTTGTTGCTTGTCTCAATAAATTGGGTTAATTTAAAAACACAGTGGTTACATTTTTAAAAAAAAATTCTATTGCTCTTTGTTTTAAAAAAGGTTATAAAAATGTCAATAATTATCGATACAGAATGATATGAAACATCGTTGATAAATATTTTAGCTATATCGCCCAGCCCTAGACAAAAGCTTTTTATTTCAGATGATCTTTATTCATCAAAGAATACTGAAAAAATGTACTCAACTGTTTTAAATATAGATAATAATAATAATCAGAAATGTTTCTCGAGCAGCAGATCAGCATATTATACTGATTTCTGAAGATCATGTGACACTGAAGACTGGAGGAATGATGCTGAAAATACAGCTGCGCATCACAGAAATACATTACAGTTTAACACACATTCACATAGAAAACAGCTGTTTGAAATAGTAAATATATTTCTGAATTTTACTGTTTTTGCTGTACTTTGGATCAAATAAATGCAGGCTCGGTGAGCAGAAGAGACTTCTTTAAAAAACATTAAATCTTTCCGTTCAAAATCTTTTTGACTGGTAGTGTACATGAGCTGCTGTTTAATAAGTGAACGTGTCTCAGTGTTTGTGCTCGCTCGTACCTTCCTCTTCGGCGCGTCTCCGGTCTCTCGCGGGGACGACAGCGATGGGAACTTGTCTCTGGGCAGCAGCTTCATTCCCAGCTGAGCTCGAATCTTACTGCACAAACATGAGCGCGGGTTCAGTTCAGATCCACAGATCAAACAGCAGTCACTAAGCCTCACAAGATCTTACTTGGTTTCCTCCATGCTGTAGTTCAGAGGATCCGCCTCCGAGTCGCCTTCTGTGAGGCCATTGGTTGAGCTGGTGGGGGCGGGGCCTGGAATGGAAACAAGCTCCTCCCCTTCTTTCAATGCTTGTGTGAGCTCCTCCTCTGTAACCACTGACAGAACACACTCATGAATATTCATATCTTTAAGCTACTCATAAGGTATTGCATGACTGCAAATTAAAAGTTTAAAATACAGAATGCTGATAAACTGACACCTGTGGTGTCGCCTGATAGGTGTTTGCAGGAATTATTCCAATTAAATATATATATATATAAACACACACGTATATACATACGTGTATAACTTTTATCATTTTACAAACAGCTACAGATTAATGAACGAAGTCTTTGCAAAAAAAATA
Source organism: Sinocyclocheilus maitianheensis (assembly GCA_018148995.1). Taxonomy (NCBI): domain Eukaryota; kingdom Metazoa; phylum Chordata; class Actinopteri; order Cypriniformes; family Cyprinidae; genus Sinocyclocheilus; species Sinocyclocheilus maitianheensis. The sequence continues at coordinate 716,363 of JADLZM010037200.1, forward strand.
AAATTATGAATTAGTACATACATATTTTTCCATTAACTAATTTTTTTTTTCTATTTTATTTTGTTACCTGAAACTAAATAAACGTTAACTGAAAATAAAATGAGTTTATTTTTTATATTTTATTTCAGCTAGTTGCCAAGGCAACATTTCTCATTTTTAATTTAAGTACTAAAATACTAAAATGAAAAGAAAAAAAAAACCTAAACTTAAAAAGTTAATAGAAACTATATGGACATCAAATAAAAAAACTACTAAAAATGACAAAAAAATGAATTACTAAAACCTGAAAATTAAAGTGAAAACAAACAATAGAAATACAATTTAATTCAAAATATTAAAATTAGTATATTGATTATATATTATAAAATTATATGTGACCATGGAGCACAGTCATAAGGGTCAATTTTTTAAAATTGAGATTTATACATCATCTGAAAGCTGAATAAATAAGCTTTCCATTGATGTATGGTTTGTTAGGATCGGACAATATTTGAAAATCTGGAATCTGAGGGTGCAAAAAAATCTAAATATTGAGAAAATCATCTTTAAAGTTGTTCAAATGAAGTTCTTAGCAATGCATATTACTAATCAAA
>JADLZM010037200.1:717465-747175 GCA_018148995.1 Sinocyclocheilus maitianheensis
ATATATATACACACAGTACACATATATATATAAACAAAACTTATTTTGAATGTGACTAATCAATTGACAGCACTAATATATATATATATATATATATAAATGAGAATATCATGGAAAAGTTCAAAAAAGCAAACTTTCTTATATTCTAGATTCATTGCCCACAAACTGAAATATTTCAAGAGTTTTTTTTATTTCATTCTGATGGTTATGACTTACAGTTGAGCTCAGGAAAATAAAAAATTCAGTATCTATTTGAGCTTGATTAGTTTTGAGTATAATCCAGGGCTAGTTTAGAGCATGCAACATGACTACTGCCTTGACAGTCCTCTTTTTTCGGATAAGTTTAGCATTTCATTTGGAGATCTAGGTCTGGAGGAAGCCTGGAGAGGCACAGAATCCAAGCTGCTTGAAGTCCAGTGTGACGTTTCTGAATCCGAGATGATTTGTGGAGCCGTGACGTCTGCTGGCGTTGCTCCATTGTGTTTCATCAAGTCCAGAGTCAATGCAGCCGTCCAGCAGGAGGTTTTGGAGCACTTTATGCTTGCATCTGCTGACGAGCTTTATGGAGATGTTGATTTCCTTTTCCAGCAGGACTTTAGCACCTGTGACAAAACCACTTCCAGTGATATGACTGAGCATGACTGTGCCCATCTGGAGTCTATGGGATGTTTTCAAGAGAAAGATGAGAAACATAACGCCTCAGCAGAGCCACGGGCTGATGCTCGTCTCCGTGCCACGCCGCACTGAAGCACTAATTCGTGCAGAAGGAGCCCCGACCAAGTACTGAGTGCAGAATTAAACCTACTTTGGAGATCTTTTTTTGATTAGATATTCTAATTTTTTGAGATACTGAATAAGTCGTAACCCTCAGAATTAAAACAAAAACTAAAAAAATCTTGAAATATTTCAGTCTGTGTGCAGTGAATCTAGAATATAAGAAAGCTTGCTTTTTTTTAATTAAATTACTACAAATAAAAGAACTTTTCCATGATATTCAAATTTTTTGAGACGCACCTGTACATATACATGTATATACATACACACACACACACAAACACAAACACTCGCACACACACTCACACACACTCACAGATGCACTCACTCACACACAGACAGACAGACACACACACTCACTCACACACACACTCACACAGATAGACACACACTCACACAGATAGACACACACTCACACACACACAGACAGACACACAGTCACTCACACACAGATAGACACACTCACACAGACAGACAGACACACACACTCACAGACACACTCACTCACTCACTCACACAGATAGACACACACTCACACAGATAGACACACACTCACACACACACAGACAGACACACAGTCACTCACACACAGATAGACACACTCACACAGACAGACAGACACACACACTCACAGACACACTCACTCACTCACTCACACAGATAGACACACACTCACACAGATAGACACACACTCACACACACACACACAGACAGACACACAGTCACTCACAAACTCACTCACACACAGATAGACACACACACTCACACACACACACACACACACACAGATAGACACACTCACTCACACACAGATAGACACACACACACACACACTCACTCACACACAGATACACACACACACACACACACTCACTCACACACACACTCACACACACACACACACACACACACACACACACACACACACACACACACACACACACACACACACACGCACACTCACACACACACACACACACACACACACTCACTCACACACACACACACACACACACACACACACTCACTCACTCACTCTCACACACACACACACACAGAGTATTATGCATTTTAAACATTAAACTAAAGAAAAAGATTGAAAACTCACATCTGTCAGATTGCAGCCCCTGAAACACACGAATAAAAGATTTAGAAAATAGTTATTCAGCAGATATCATCCAGATATCAAACTAGACACGAACCCAAAAACGCTGAATAAATGAATAATCATAATTAATGCCGCCTCGGCTGCATGAAGCTAACAGCTAACCAACAGCAGAAAACACACCAGCAGTTCAGCTTCTTCACGCTCTCCAGGTCCGATGCTTTAGCGCGCGCTAGGACGAGTTTACGCGTTAGTTTCATGCTGATAAACGTTCAGATGTCGAGTGGAAATGCGTCGATGTCGAGCTCAGACGCGTTCAGCGATCACCACGCACTGCGCATGCGCCTCACTGCGTCTCCATGACAACAGCGCAGTCAGTTCACAGCGTCAGCAGCAGAGGGCGACAAAGCGACAAACTTTTTTTGTTATGCAATAATGTACATACATATTAATACAAACACATACAGTAATAGCACAATTTTAAAAAGCGTATACGACAAAAAAAAAACAAGTGCATGTGTAAAATAAATAACTAAACAATAAAATTAAACATTGAATTAACCAAATTAAAGTGACATAGTGCTTCATAACTCTTTTCTGTTTGTAATATTGTGCAAAAGTAGTACCACATTGTTTCATTTCTTTTATAAACTGTTCAGCTTTAGCTGGAATTGTACAAAAACAATTTTGACATCACACAGTTCTATTTGTGTTAATGTTCCAAACATCGTAGACATACAGCAGGTCAAATAATATTTAATAATAATAAAAATGTATGCATTTAGCACACGCTTTTATCCAAAGCGACTTACAGTGCTACACATTTTTTACCAGTATTGCATAAATAATATGCAAATAAGTATTGAACACGTCCATGAAATGAAGAATGTATTGTGCCATCTCAGGCTGTGTAATTTATTATTACATTTATTATTTTATGACTATTTTTCTACCTCATCTTTTGGCATTTTTGTCAACCCTGTTACCGACACAAGCGTTGCTGGATACTATTGTTTAATTAGAACTATGTGATAGTTTTTCACATATATGAGCAGCATTATAGTCCCTCTTTTCACTGGAATTGTTTCTAATTTGGGATTTTTTAAAAATAGTTTTACGTTTATTATTCAGATGACCCGAGAACATCCTCATTTTGGAGGGTGACTACATGCCTATTAAGAAAAATATATATATATATATTTTACAAAAGACATGGCTTTGTTCAAAATAAAATGTAGTTAAAGCAGCACTGTGTAACTGCACGCATCCCGCGGAAGAACATTCTAACCGGATCTACTTCTCTAAGTGTGTGTCTATGTGTTACTCCGCAGCGGTGACCAGGCTACAATCGTCCGAATATAAGCACTTATTATAAGTGTATTAAGTGCATTAAATTCATGATGTACTCGCTCATTATATACATTTTGCAAATTTTGAACACAGAAAAAGTTACATAGTGCTGCTTAAATGTTACAATGGAAAAACCTGGAAGGCTGTATCAAATATAATTTTTTTTTTAAAATTTTTCTGAAATAGATGGTGGAAGCAGGATTCGCAGAGTAACAGGGATGACACATTCTTCAGCACACTGCACATAATTGCATTATATTGTTTTGCACTTGCTTGCATGACTAGTAAACCATAAATCTTTCGGTTTAAGTCAGTTCACTGTTGATTTAGCACATTACCTTTCTAAGAGATCTCGAAAACCTGGAAAACACGCCACTATTTTTGAAAACAGGCTCATTTTCCGACTCCCCTAGAGTTAAACAGTTGAGTTTCACCGTTTTCGAATCCATTCAGCCGATCTCCGGGTCTGACAGTAGCACTTTTAGCTGTAGCTTAGCATAGATCATTGAATCTGATTAGACCGTTAGCATCTCGCACAAAAATGACCAAAGAGTTTCTATATTTTTCCTATTTAAAACTGGACTCTTCTGTACTTACAGAATATGATACCGATACAGCTAGGAACTATACTCTCATTCCGGCGTAATAATCAAGGAACTTTACTTATTGTTTTGCTTATTTTTGATTATTACGCCGGAATGAGAGTATAGTTCCTAGCTGTATCGGTATCATATTCTGTAAGTACAGAAGAGTCCAGTTTTAAATAGGAAAACTATAGAAACTCTTTGGTCATTTTTGGGCGAGATGCTAACGGTCTAATCAGATTCAATGATCTATGCTAAGCTAAGCTAAAAGTGCTACCGCCAGACCCGGAGATCGGCTGAATGGATTCGAAAACTGTTTAACTCTAGGGGAGGCGGAAAATGAGCCTATTTTCAAAAATAGTGGCGTGTTCCTTTAAGTGGAATTGTAATTAGCTAATGCATTCATCTGTTTGTCTGTGTCCGCTCACAGATCTTCAAATCTGGTTCAGTTATTAAGCAAGGAAGATGATCAGATCTTGACTTTCTTGAACATTGCAAGACTGGAGTGAAGGTCTGCAGTCACCTTGCTGCTCTTGTTTGTAATTGAACTGACATGGATGCATTATTGACAATGAGTAATGAAAAAAAAAGAGTTTTATTGAGACTGATCATCCTATCCTACAACAGTAATAGTAACAATACCAATGATACTAACTGATGCTCATATGCCACTGAATGATATAGGCATTAGGTCAATAATATACCCAGGTTAACCTTTAAAAATGTTTGTATTTTACACAGACAATCTTTAAAAACAGGGCGACACCTAATCTATGTCACCTCTGAAAAGTAACAGGGCTGACAGTAACAGGGTTGACGATTTCAAACTAATCTGCTAATTTCTATCTAATAGTCAAGTTCACAAAAGCACATATTTGAAAGGATTTTACTTGTAGGTATTGATTATATTAAATGTAAGAAATAATGTTTAAATTTACATTTTAAAAATGGTAACAGGATTGACGCTGCACGATGTCAATCAGTCAAGCCTCATAAATCATCAAAAATAGAACATTATAGAAGTGAGAGAGAAACACGCTTGTGTTTAAAGTGTAGAAATCCTGGTTTGGAGATGATGTAACCTCCTAGAAGTTTAACAGAGGGTAACAGGGCTGACATGAAATCAGGGGACACCAATAAAAAGATTTATACTTTATAGAGAAAACGTATAGCCTACTTATGCCAAAAACATTGCTTGACTATGAGACTGTATTTAGAACAATATGCAAATTTGATTTTTATATCATTTTGCCTTCATTTAGCAAATTAAAAGTCCTGCTGAAAAATCATAGCGCGGGACAGGCCCGTAACCGTACCCTTACCAGCATAAATGCTATTTAAATTATTTTAAAATAATATTTAATTGACTTTTTTGATGTCAATGTCAAGACATTTGTCTCAATGTATCACTGTAACTTTAATGTTTTGAGTGCAAATTGCAGTTACACTAATTATTGTTTTCTCTCTCAATGTTTTTGTAAGTTGCTGCTTCAAAATTCTTATATTAAAAAAGTGTAAATTCTGTTCTTCAAATCGTCATATTTTATCATATTTTTGCTGTAGCTATTGTGAAGACAGTACATTTCTGTATATAACATTTCTGAAGTGATAATTTGATAATTAATATCACTGAGATACATTTTATACTGACTATAGTATGAGTTTGAGTAATATTTCGATATTTTCTGTGTTTATTGTAATTTTATTTACAATTTTAGTTTAGAGTTTTGTCTGTTTTCGTTGTTTTTATTAGTTTTGTATGTATATTTTATTATTTGTATTAATTTTTATTTCTTGTAATTTTTCACTGAGATACATATAATGTGTATTAATGAGATACTGACTATACGTATTAATATTTTTTGTAATAGTTTGATATTTTCTGTGTTCATTGTAATTTTATTTACAATTTTAGTTTAGAGTTTTGTCTGTTTTCGTTGTTTTTATTAGTTTTGTATGTATATTTTATTATTTGTATTAATTTTTATTTCTTGTAATTTTTCACTGAGATACATATAATGTGTATTAATGAGATACTGACTATACGTATTAATATTTTTTGTAATAGTTTGATATTTTCTGTGTTCATTGTAATTTTATTTACAATTTTAGTAATTTTGTTGTGTTTTTTGGTGTTTTTATTAATATACATATATATATATATATATATAAATGTATAAATGTTTTATTACTTTTAATTTTATTTCAGTTTCAATTCAGACATTTCCAGCTTTATTGTTAATAATTTTGTTGTCATTTTTTTTTTTTTTGTCAATTCATTTTTATTAGCTTTTATTTCAGTTTCAGTGCACTTTTCCAGTTTTAGTTTTTATAATTTAGTTGTTTTTGTTGTCGTTTTTTATTAGTTTTTGTTTTTAAAAATGTTTATTTATTATTATTATTATTTTAGTACATCAAATTAAACTAAATGAAAATGAGAAATATTGCCTTTGTAACTAGCTGAAATATAATAAATGTAGGCTTTATTTTTTTTCAAGTGACATTTTTTGTGGTTTTAGTTTTAGTTTGCTATAACTGATCTCTCTGAGGCTTTATCGCCGTGTCTGGACGCTGTGCTTGTAGATAAGAGCTTCGTCGTCACAGCCTTTTATTTTATGGTTGACAGAAAAGCTCAGCTGTTTTTCTACAACCCATTAACTTTTTAAGTTAATTATAGAGCTTTTCAAGCTCTTCTGTTCTCGGAGGATCAGTCTCAGGGTTGCCAGGTCTGCGGTTTTCCAGCAGAATTGGGATATTTCAACACTGTTGCTGCGGGTTGTTTATCATGTCCGCAGGTTGAAGCGACCCCAATAACGTGATATTTAGCCTCTGGAATGTGAATTTAACCAGGGGAACCCCACCAAAAACCTGTATTTTATCCCCCAGAGCGCGATCCCTCGGACCCACGCGTTTAACGGTCATCAGCATCGTAAATCCGTTCTCTCTTCTGACTGCCGTTATGTCCATTTTTTTCCTTTTTTTGAAAGTCATGAAAACACTATCGTGGAGTTTTTCGTTCGCTATTTGAGCAAATGGGAATACAAAAAATATATATTTGTGGTGCTCCCATTCACCTCTCTCGATGTTAACCCAACTTTGACGACTTCCGCTGCTGAGAAACACGGAAACGTGAAAAAGATCCATGAGCTGAAGCAGTAGGACATCCGGGGATTTCTCGCGTACTCTTTTATGAATACTGAGTTTTCGAACGTACTTCTTTCTTCACGGACTCTTTTTTTCCTACTATGTAGGTAAGTAGGCATATTAGAACGCAAATTAATGCTGCGTTCAAGTCCTCCTGGGACGTTCGTACTTACGAGTTGACAAGTCGTAGTTACGACGTCAGGTGCGTTAAAGTCAGTTTAGTCGGCACAAGAATTTTAATAAATTACAAGAAAATATTTTTTTTTTTACTTGGATTTCATTAACTAGCTGCGTAACAAGAACATGACCAATTTAAGTTTATAGGACAACTAAACTATCAATTTAAACAAAAATGGACCGATACGTTGCATCCATCGATTCCGCCATGTTTCTCATTGACACGCCCCCAACTCGGAAACTCAGGGCTTTGTGGTGGCGTTCATGCGCGTTCAACTCGTAAATGCGATCTATCCGACATGACTTGAACGCACCAGAAGTATACATCGCGAGAATTAGTGCACCAGCCAGGTAATTCTCGCCTACTCTTTTATGAATGCTGAGGATTCAAGCATGCTTATTTGCTCGCCTACTGCTTTTTGCCTACTATATAGTAGGGAAGTATGCCGTTTCGGACGCAGCCATGCTCTTTTGTTTGCCGTCAAACGGTTGACCACTGCCTGTGTGTATATCCTATCGCAAAAGGCAGCGAAAAGTCCTACACGACGGTATTAAGGTGTGTACATGTCTATACTGCACTTTTGAGAATGCGACTAAAATAGGAATGTCTTAATTCGATTTGTGTTTACTTCGAGTATGGCTTTAGCCGGATTAAGGTAATCAAAAATCTCTGTTTACATGGTAGATTCTTAATCAGAGTATTGTCTTAATCGTGTTAAAATCTGAATATTGATGTCCATGTAAACATAGTTGAGTGTCGGATCAAGTCATGTCGGATAGATCGTATTTACGAGTTCAACGCGCATGAATGCCACCACAAAGTCGTTATTACGAGTGGGAAACTCTAAATTTTCTTTAAGCCCTGAGTTTCCGAGTTGGGGGCGTGTCAATGAGAAACATGGCGGAATCGATGGATGCAACGTATCGGTACATTTTTGTTTAAATTGATAGTTTAGTTGTCCTATAAACTTAAATTGGTCATGTTCTTGTTACGCAGCTAGTTAATGAAATCCAAGTAAAAAAAAAAATATTTTCTTGTAATTTATTAAAATTCTTGTGCCGACTAAACTGACTTGAATGCACCTGACGTCATAATTACGACTTGTAAACTGGTAAGTACGAACGTCCCATTACAGCTGCGATTTATCTTTGAAATTTTGGTCTGATGTTAGCTTTTTTCTATTTGCCCCAAGAAATGTTAATTATATATTATCTTTAAAAGATGTTATATGTTCTTACACACACAAAAGCAAAACGTTTAAATATGTTGTACACTTTTACGTTTTGCATGGTAAATATTACATTCATAAACAAAAATGTGCGGATTGTATGCCTAAATGTGAAGTATTCTTAAAAGAAATGGAGTTGTTTAAAAAGTCTTTAATGTTAATTAATAACAAAAAGAATTAAATTTTGTTAAATTTTATGGAGAAATTCTTTGAATTGAAAAATAATGTTCCCGCTATGCTTTTCAACTCATTTGTATACTAAATGTCTTTTTTTTTAATAATTTAAATTTATTTTTTTGTTGTTCTTGTAAGTTGTATGATTGTAATAATGTGAATAGGTTGTGTTGTATCTATATGTTAAAATCTTTTGTTAATCTGTTTGAAGCAATAAAAAAAAAAAAAAGTACGAATGTCCCGCCAGGACTTGAACGTAGCATTAAAGTAGCCTAATTTCGCGGGAAAACCGCGGACTTGGCAACACTCGCGGGAACGCCCAGAAGAACAAACAAGAGGCGGAGCGACGCACAGCTCGTGCGCTGCGTGAGGCCAATGCAATAAGAAGCTTTCACGGGAGTCAGTGCACAGAAAAGCACCGTATTTTCCGGCGTTACGAGCTCATATCTGCGATCTTCCATCATGCATGTGGACTTCGAGAAGCTGCGGATGAGCGGCGCGGGGAAAGCCATCGCGGTTCTGACGAGCGGCGGCGATGCACAGGGTACAAATGACTAGAAAGAGCGAATAAAGCGCATAAAGCGAGACTCTGACAGCACCAGCTGACTGCGACTGGTGCTCAACCCACACGATTTAGCCAACACTTGCTCTCTGATGCACAAATGCTTTGATTTTCGAACATATGATGCACAAAATGCTGCATAAATAGGGATCGTGCTTGATATCGACACGCAGCGTGTTGTAGAGGAGTCTAAGAACGATTTGCAAACCTGTTTCTAAAACGTTGTTGCTTTAAATGTTTAAAACATCCCGTTTTTTAATGTATAAAGAGAGTTTTTTCTTGGTCATGCGAACACTCCATTCTATCAGTTTGAAAATGTTCTGAGGATGTTACATTTCAATGTTCTCTCAATGTTTCAATCACCCTTTTTATGTTTAAAGAACGTTTTGTAACGTTAGATGAACATACCATTCCATCAGACAATGTTCTGAGGGTGTTACATTTGAATGTTCTCTTTGAAGGATTTATTTTTGGTTGTGCGAGTGTTTGAGTAGCATTCCTGAAAATCTTATTTCTGAATGCTTTTAAACGTTCAAAATGTCCAAGCGGACACATTTCAGAAACTTTCCCGGCTCAATTTTTTTTTTCTGAAGAAAGATAGACGTGTATAGTGATGAAAGCCGAAATATTAAATGTCGTGGATGAATGTTTACTGAGTAATGCACTATTTTGAAGAGTGGGGCCAAATTGAAGGAGGATAAAGTGACTGTAGAAAGATGGCAGCATCCTTATTTAATTGTGATTGGTTGGTCGGTTAGTAAAATCTGTTGACTTTAGCAATCTTTGTTGCATTATGAGCTAGTGCTGGGCGGTATGACCAAAAATTACATCGCGGTATTTTTCAAAAATGATACCGGTTTCACGGTACAAGACGGTATTTTTTTCTTCATGCATGAGCGGGTGTTAACCATATTTTCTACTGATTGAGAGGAAATACTGCAGTATATTGACTTAGAATGCTCTATTTTACTGTCATGATGAGTGAATATTGTCCAAAAATACCACACTAAATAGTGACTAAACACGAGCCCTTTTAATACATGTTAACCAGGAGTCACTCTCATTTATAATCACAGCATCGTCTGATAAAATCAGCATGCATCTACACTAAAGAGCGGCTATGCGGTGGTTTTGGCTAGATTACTTTTTTGTCTCGTGCAGCGCACTGCCTGCGTCTGAGTAACAAACTAAAAACAACAACAAACATAAACGTGCATGTGATATTAACAGATGAACTACACTCATATTTATAATTCCAAACAATCAGTAAGCGACAGGTGCTAGGAAACGCTGTTGTGTACTCATTTATTGAGTCGTCGGCTGTGGTTGTCAGTATGAATATTCTATGGAAAAAGCAGCTAAAAGGGTCTGAAAGTTGCTAAATCTAGTGCTAAAGTGGCGCTGGTGTGTGTGAGACGCGGGAGCTGATGTCAGGGGCGCTGGATATTTGTGGAGGTCAGTGTGGATATTGTGGATGAGTTCTTCTGTGTCATCACGTTCTATTAGTTCTACAGCTTCAGTTTCTGAGCTTTCACGCTTAGTAACACATACAGCTGTTCCCTCACCACAGTGCAACAGTGAAAAGAGACCCCTCTCAAACAGTGGCGCGTTCTGAACGTTGTTTAAGCGACATACACCGGTATCGCGGTATTTTAAAAATTAATATCATAACAAAAATAAACACCGGTATTCGGTATGAACCGGTATACAGCCCAGTAGGGGTGTGCGATATTGACAAAAAATTATATCTCTATTTTCTGCGATAACAATAATTAGACGATATTTTGCTGAGTGTGTTATTGTGCTGGTATCTTAAGGAATGCCGAAGACGGCTTGTGTGGTGGTCAGTTCATACTGATAGAAATTAATCTTTTCCAATAAGTTTAAACTGATTTTTGCATTTGATGGGCATTTTTACCTTTATAAAGCCATTGTTTTTCTAAAAGTGTCCATTATCTTTTCAGTCAAATTCTTACATTTAATCAGGGAATTAGAATAATAAGACATTTGGGCTGTTACCGAGCAAATTAAATCAACACAGAAGCTGCATCTGAAGCTGCATTTAGATGCATTTACACACATGTATTTTTACACAAAAGAACGGAAAAAGCTGAAATTTGAAATTAAAGCACTGTTCATAAGTGAGTCACTGCGATTGAACCGAATCATTTAAACGGTTGATTCATTCAGGAACGAAACACCGTCGTGTGGCTCAGAGACGCAGAACAGCGCTGTGGCTGTATTCGGGATGATTTTTGTTGGCGAAATAGAGCAAAAACAAGCAATATGGTGTCTAAAACGTAAGTCTCTTAATTAACTTATTGTTTATTGAATTCAACGTCACATTTGTAGTCACGGTAATTTTTGGAGAAAGCGGCACTCTTCGTGTGAAATTGAATAACTATATGAAGTGGTATAAATATATAAATTTTCTGCCATCATGTCTTGAATTTGTGATCATTCTAAATGCATTTTAATAGCCTGAATCATGCAGTGAAAGAACGCACACTAAATGCGCACACGCACTAGTCTAGACTTCACGTGATGTACGCGTGCGCTCTGTAGGGATGTTTTGAATGGTTTTTGCTAAATACTCGATAATGTCAAATCGCACATCGTTAAAACAACAATTACGATATTATCGCAGACGATATATATATCGCACACCCCTACCGCCCAGCACTATTATGTGCCAATGGTGACCGTTCAAAAATGGGGAAAAAGCACTTTTCAAGTTTTTTCTCCAAAGTTTGCATGCCTGTACCTCAACAAGTATTAAAGATATCTTAATGCACTTTTAGATTTTGGATCTTAACAAACTTTTCTTTTGGCATCTTAATTGTTAAGGCCCTGTATAGTTCAGGTTCAGAGATACTGGAAGCTCAATATGGCTCCAGGAGTAAATTGTTATGTTTTCAGTGGTCAAAAACCAAATGTGGGTCGCTTTGCACAGAGATCATACTTTGTTTCTTTTAAAGAGAAACATCTGAAGAACAAATAATGTTGAAAGTAGAAATGCATCTTGTTTTCCTCCATCAAAACAATTGTGTAGATCATACCTTGTCTTAGTGCCATAAATAGTCTTTTTCCGAAGTTTGTTTGCATGTAACTTGAAGTATTATAGATGTCTCAATGTGATTCTAGATTCTGTTTCTTAATAAATTTGACTTAATGAAATCGTAATTTTGACACCTCTACAAAATAAGCATATATACATCAGTGACATTTAATAATTTGGCTTTCTAATTCATTTATGCATTGACGAGAAAAAAATATTAACAAAATCACAAAACAACAACTCTGTTTTTTTTCTGTTGTGTCAGAGAGTGAGTATCTGGTGCATAAGTAATGCATGAACTGACTGTTATGCAACCTCTCATGACCCCTATCTAGTGTGCATGCACGTCTCATGCTTCAGTAGTTCTGTTATTTGTTCCTGATTTGTTTCCAGGTTAAATTTGCATTGCATGTTGTGTCACCATATTGCATTACAAACAGTTTGTCAATGCATGTCTCTTTAGTTGCTGCAATAAACATGAATTTTAGGTGCTCTTTTCAGGGTCGTGTAGACTAGAGCGGCGTGAGATGCATAATAACATGTGTGATTTCTGCAGGTATGAACGCGGCCGTTCGTGCTGTAACACGCATGGGCATTTACGTAGGCGCTAAAGTCTACCTGATTTATGAGGTGAGAGATGTTGCTCCGCATGCACTGAGTCACGGAGCGCTGCGCTCGTACTGATGCATGTGTTTCTCCAGGGTTATCAAGGCCTGGTGGATGGAGGAGATAACATCAAACTCGCCAACTGGCAGAGCGTCACCAACATCATTCAGCTGGTGAGGCTTCATCCGTTTTAATGCACGCTTGTTTGTTTGTCACATGCATGTGTTATGCTGCCATACGTGCTTCTAGATGTAAATCTAATGGAACAGAAGCAGATGTATTGAATAGGCAAACTGGTTCAAATGTGATTTCATATTGATTTTTCACAGCCTTTAATAATCTTTTAATATCAGGGAGTTGTGAGTATTTATACATGAAACTCTGAGATAGCATCCTCCTCTTCTGTGTCTTCCTGCACGTTTTGACTGACAGCAGCAGAAACAGGATTTAGATTAAAGCAGCAGATTAAATCTGAGATTACAGCTGCGTCCCTCAGCAGCGTTTACATCACAGACAGACTCGTGACACAGTATATAGTCCTGGAGTATTTGTGCAGAATGCCTTTCAAACAGAAGCATGCTTGTCATTAGGGATGCACCGAAATTAAAATTCTTGGCCGTAGCTGAATAAAATCAAACACTGTACCAATAGAGAACACCGTTTTTCACATTTTTTCCCCATGTATTTTGCCAGTTTTTTTTCACCATTGCATAAATTAAATAGTAGTGCTGTCAATCGATTTAAAAAAATTAACTAATTAATCGCACGTTTTTCTGAAATTAATCGCGATTAATCCCACCTAACATTAAAGTTTTTTTTTATATACTTTCATATTGCAATAATTTCACATTCAATCTTCAAATTAATGTACAAACAACATAAAGACAGTACATTTTTAATGGCATCTTTTTTTATGACTGAAGGCCAGTATCAATGATACCAATACTGATTTCTCTATAAAATTGCCCCCCCCCCCAATATTTAACCATTGACTAGCCATTGAACATTACAGTATAACTGAGTGCTATCAATTTTAACATTTATTAGACTTTAAAAAATAACATCTAATTTAAGTGAACTTAAAACCATCTTCACATAAACCCATTATAATAAGTGTCATATTTACCTGTGCCCTTCAGCAGAAATATACAGAGAGTGAAGTTATCAAACACTAAATTCTAAATTAAATATAGATGAATCCTTAAAGCTATAAAAGTGATTTTGTCCTCTTTTTTTTCTTTTCTCTCTCTCTCTTTGTTGGTTGATGAACAGACAACACAGCAGCTGGTTATTAGGTTGTTTTGGCTGCTGTTACTTTAAGAGCTGCCGCTGCTGAACGTGACGCTGATCTTACACACATCATATTTTCTCTCAACTCTCTTTACCTTTTCTGACCCACTTCAGGTCTTAAAGTCTCTATAATGAGCTGAGGAGTTAAATCGGGTGTGTTAGATGAGGGAGACAGTGCTGGGCTCCAGGACAGTTTTGAAAACCATTTCAGAGACATGTTCTTAAATGTGACAAATATAAAATATATTACATGCATGCACAGTTTTAAGGCAGCTTTAATCGCATTTTTGGTAACTTCATGACTTAACTGACCACGACATTGCATGCACATAGTTTATTTCGTGCTTTGATATGAAAGGACACAGGCTACAGTGCATTTGAAGAGCACGCGCTGCGAGCACAGTACCGTTTCCGCGCTCGTTTGACTCGCGCCTGGCGCTGAAGTGAAGTGGAGCGCGTGTCTGAAACATCTGTCTCCCGTTCTCAGTCGTTCTGCTACTGAATAAATGCACTTCTAGTCAACCATTGACAAAAATGTTAAAATATTAACACTGAACATTTTTTAACATTCTAGCAGACATTATACCTACAAAACACAATTTAACTTCACATTTCTTCAAAGTTAGTAAAATAATATTTTTTGGCCATTTTTGAGACCCCCTTCTTGAATCAGGCATGCTTTTTTTTTACTGTACAAATAAAAGCAGCCTTGCTGATCAGAAGAGAATTCTTTTAAACCTTAGAAAATATTAGAGATCCCAATTTGAACACTGTGTGAATGTTATAATGTATTAATAGAGCTGTTGTAATTATTATTATTATTATTATTATTCTGGTCTTTATTTAATTTTACAGAACAACAGTAAAACTACAATAATGAAAAGCTAAATAAAAGCTCCATCAACATTCATAAATGTTATTGTAATTTTACTGTTGTTCTGTAAAATTAAATAAAGACAAGAATAATGATGATAATAATAATATCCCGCAGGAAGATCTCAGAGCTTCTTTTTGTTGACAACAGCAGATTTATAAATGATTCTCATTACGAATTTGGGAAGATGTTTGTCGCACGAATCGCATTGCCACATAAAAAAACTTCATTAAAATGTTACTGAGCAGCTGACGAGTAACACTGTTTCAGCGCAGATTTTCCTCACGGTTTGGACTCTGAACACATACAATTCGTGCGTTGTTAAAAAACATAACATTCTGCAGTTTATTTACTAATTGTTTAAGGCCATTCCACGATTCGCTGTCGGTGCTTGTAATGATGTTTGCGTCTTTCTCAGACACTTTTAAATGCTTCCACACTGCCGACATGTTTGCTGCATTAGCGCGCACCTTTATTTGATCGCGTCATGTCATTGTTCGGTACCATTTATTCTGTCTTTTCGCTTATTCTGAACACCGAAAGAGCTTAACCGAATAATTTCGGTTGCCGAACATTCAGTGCATCCCTGCTTGTCATGTTGTGCAAATGTTGCATGTTGCAAAAGTGGCATTGAATTACTATGTTGCCTTTTTAACACATTTAATCTCAAATTTTCCCCATACATGAAAAGTAACCCCTTTGAAATAATCAAAATTGTTTTTTTTTTTAATTGTTTGGAAAAGTGTGTAAAAAAAAAAAAAAGGTGAGTTTTATGGTGAGTCACAATTGTGGGATAATGTGTGTACTGAATTAACATACCTGCAGTCATAACATTTTTTTTATATATCTCAGCCCAGCTATTTTAAACAGTTTTATCACACTCTATGGTTACTATTATGCTTAGAAAACCCTTATACAACATTGATAGGAATACTGTGATTAAAAAAATACAACCATCAACATTTCAAAATTGTTACTTTTTTGTAACATACATCATTAAATTTTTATATTAGTGCTACGAGTATTAAAACATCAACTTATTTGTAACATTTGAACTTCGTCAGTGCAACATTTTAGTGCAGCCTTCACTAACAACTGCAATTGATTTATATGTAAACCGAAGTTCACTGTATTATCACTATTGTGACCATCAACATGTTTAGTCATCCTATGACCACACTCAACAAAACTGAATATATGGGAATTCATATATTAATACTAGACACCTAAAAGATAACATGCACCAAAAATCTTTGTTAGCATACTTTATGCTTTGATGCGGCCATCTTCTCAAGGTGCAAACAGGAAGTAAATTGCTCTGGTCATGTGACTCTGCACATATTTAATTGAGACCCTTTATTTTTTCAATATTTGCAGGAAGTGCACTAAAACATCAGTCAGTAAGGTTTTTCGAGCTTTACAAATGAAAACCTTTTTTACGGTCACTATTGAGACCGGTGGGAATGAAAGGGTTAATGTAGTTAGTGAAATAGTGTCTGATCATTGAGTGCTTTATTGGAGGTTGAGTGCATTGCATTGCGCTCTGGTTGTGTGCTGTTGTAGTGCTTTATCTGACCCACAGATGTTGTGATTGCGGTCAGGGCGGCACCATCATCGGCAGCGCCCGCTGTAAAGCCTTCACCACACGTGAGGGCCGTCTGTCCGCGGCGTTTCACCTGCTCCAGCGCGGCATCACTAACCTGTGTGTGTGCGGCGGAGACGGCAGCCTCACCGGAGCCAACATCTTCCGCAGCGAGTGGAGCGACCTGCTGGCTGAACTCGTGCAGCAAGGTACACAGAGCCTGTTATGCCCCCTTTTACAAGATGTAAAATAAGTCTCCGATGTCCCCAGGGTGTGCATGTGAAGCTTCAGCTCAAAATACCCCACAGATAATTTTTTATAGCTTGTTTAAGTTGCCACTTTTAGGGTGTGAGCCAAAACGCGCCGTTTTTGTGTGTGTCCCTTTAAATGCAAATGAGCTGAGCCTATTCAGAAGAGGCGGAGCTTCAAGAGCTTCATGCTCCGGCAACAACAAACAATCTCACGCACTGAAACCGTCAGAAACTCTCAAGCAATCGACTCATTGCTTTCATATGCATTTTTTAACCACCACATTCCTATTTACGATCGTTCTGGCAGCATCAGAGACGATGGAAAATGATTAGGTGGAGGTTTTCACACACTGCAGCCACACAACTGTTCAAACACCTTATAAAAGTGATTTTTGCATAATAGGTCTCTTTTAAAAGAAGAAAAAAAAAAGGTGCTTAAAAGCGTCTTCACAGCGATGCCATAGAAGAACCATTTTTGGTTCCACAAAGAAGCATTCAGTCAAAGGTTCTTCAAAGAACCATCTCTTTCTTACCTTTTTATAATCTGAAGAACCTTCTTTCGCCACAAAGAAGCTTTAGTGAAACAGAAAGGTTCTTCAGATGTTAAAGGTTCTTTATGGAACCATTTAGACAAAAAGGTTCTTCTGTGGCATCGTGAAGCACCTTTATTTTTAAGAGTGTACAGTCTGATTTTACTATAGAATTATTGCATTTTATTAATATTGAGACTGTTTTAATACCTTTTGTTTTAAGTTTTAATAATTTTGATTTTTTTTGTCGCTTTTAGTAGGTTTTCCTTTTTTAAATGTCAAGTTACTTACTATTTATTTATTTACTATTTTTTTTATTTCAGTTTCACTTCATTTATTTCCATTTTATTTCCGTCATTTTTGTTTTTTAAAATGTATTTTTTAAAACATTTTTCCAGTTGTTTTTTTTATTCACTGTTGTTTTTAAAATGTCCATTTATTTCTTATTAACTTTTATTTCAGTTTCAGTCCAGTTATTTCAGTTTTTTTTTTAAATTAGTTTCTTTGTCTATTATTTTTTTTAATAAATTTTTCAATTTCAGTTATTTCCAGTTAGTAATTTTGTTGTGCGTTTGTATTTCTTTACATGTCTTTTCTAATCATTATTATTTATTTTTTAACTTTGATTTCAGTTATTTCCAGTTTTAGTAATTTTGTTGTTGTTTTTTTTCCGTTTTTATTATTGTTTTTGAAAAAATTGTTCACTTGTTTCCAGTTTTAGTAATTTTATTTTGTGTTTTTGTCTTTTTATTAGTTTTTTTACATTTCTTTTTTTATTTTAGTTTGTTTATTTATTTATAGTTTTAGTTTGAGTAATTTAGTTGTTTTTTGTCTTTTTTTATTAGTTTTTTTTAAATGTCTTTTTTGTTAATTTTTATTTCAGTTCAGTTCTGTTTTTTGTAGTTTTTGTTTTAGCAATTGTTTTGTTTTAATTTAATTTATTTTATTTTAGTTTCAGTTATTTTCAGTCCAACTTAAAGGCACAATATGTAATTTTCGCCGCTAGAGGGCGTGTATTCAAACTAAACAAAGAGACAAAGGCTTAGTTTGATGACGCCGTGACTGAGTGAGGAATCATTAGTTGTGGTCTTCATCCGCACAGCCGATGCAATCCAACGGGACTCGGGCAGAAATCATGTTCATGGATGAGCTAATGATTTATTAACGTAGTAGAATGAAGCAGAGTGAGGCTGAAAGCAGTCGAAGCGAAACGAGGCGCTGAACGAGTGCGACACCCCGTGTGGGGTAAAGCAGCGGGGCTTTTATTATGCCACAGTCGAGCGCTTCCGTTGCTTCCGGTCGTGCGTATGTGGGGTAAAGCAGCGGGGCTTTTATTATGCCACAGTCGAGCGCTTCCGCTGCTTCCGGTCGTGCGTATGTGGGGTAAAGCAGCGGAGCTTTTATTATGCCACAGTCGAGCGCTTCCGCTGCTTCCGGTCGTGCGTATGTGGGGTAAAGCAGCGGAGCTTTTATTATGCCACAGTCGAGCGCTTCCGCTGCTTCCGGTCGTGCGTATGTGGGGTAAAGCAGCGGAGCTTTTATTATGCCACAGTCGAGCGCTTCCGCTGCTTCCGGTCGTGCGTATGTGGGGTAAAGCAGCGGAGCTTTTATTATGCCACAGTCGAGCGCTTCCGCTGCTTCCGGTCGTGCGTATGTGGGGTAAAGCAGCGGAGCTTTTATTATGCCACAGTCGAGCGCTTCCGCTGCTTCCGGTCGTGCGTATGTGGGGTAAAGCAGCGGAGCTTTTATTATGCCACAGTCGAGCGCTTCCGCTGCTTCCGGTCGTGCGTATGTGGGGTAAAGCAGCGGAGCTTTTATTATGCCACAGTCGAGCGCTTCCGCTGCTTCCGGTCGTGCGTATGTGGGGTAAAGCAGCGGAGCTTTTATTATGCCACAGTCGAGCGCTTCCGCTGCTTCCGGTCGTGCGTATGTGGGGTAAAGCAGCGGAGCTTTTATTATGCCACAGTCGAGCGCTTCCGCTGCTTCCGGTCGTGCGTATGTGGGGTAAAGCAGCGGAGCTTTTATTATGCCACAGTCGAGCGCTTCCGCTGCTTCCGGTCGTGCGTATGTGGGGTAAAGCAGCGGAGCTTTTATTATGCCACAGTCGAGCGCTTCCGCTGCTTCCGGTCGTGCGTATGTGGGGTAAAGCAGCGGAGCTTTTATTATGCCACAGTCGAGCGCTTCCGCTGCTTCCGGTCGTGCGTATGTGGGGTAAAGCAGCGGAGCTTTTATTATGCCACAGTCGAGCGCTTCCGCTGCTTCCGGTCGTGCGTATGTGGGGTAAAGCAGCGGAGCTTTTATTATGCCACAGTCGAGCGCTTCCGCTGCTTCCGGTCGTGCGTATGTGGGGTAAAGCAGCGGAGCTTTTATTATGCCACAGTCGAGCGCTTCCGCTGCTTCCGGTCGTGTGTATGTGGGGTAAAGCAGCGGGGCTTTTATTATGCCACAGTCGAGCGCTTCCGCTGCTTCCGGTCGTGCGTATGTGGGGTAAAGCAGCGCTGTTTTATCATGCTAGATACATTTAGTTCTGTTATAATGCTACTCTGTGCGGTCGTCACCGGTCTATTAAAACACACAACATATTAAAGCGTCTTTGATGTTTCCATGTTTTCTACAAATCGAGGGGTTATGACATCATTAGCAGGCGACACAATGACGCTATGAACACGCTCCGTGTCACTAGTTAAAATTGCTTATTTCTCTGGATTTAAACATTCTTCGAAACATTTGGGATAATGTAAGCACACAAGTCAGCAAAATAAATAACACTGTTCTAGTGGTTTTTGGATATTTTAATAAAAAAAATCTTACATATTGTGCCTTTAAACTAATTTTTAAAAAATGAGAAATGTTGGCATGGCGAATATCTGAAATAAAAATAAGTTTAATTTTTTTTAAATGCCTCATTTATGTTCAATTAACATGTTTTTGTTTTTAGATTTAGTTAATGATAACAACACTGCGTCTGTACGAGGCCTCTTACGCTGAAACCAGATCCTGCTGATCTGCAGGTTTTCAGTAGAACAGCAGGACTTTAGACAGAGCTGGATCTCTTTTCTGTGTCACAATGTTACGCTCCACTTGCTTCAGTACAGCAGCATCAATAGCGTTTCTGTTTGCGCTCCA
The DNA here is from genome assembly GCA_018148995.1 of Sinocyclocheilus maitianheensis. Lineage (NCBI taxonomy): Eukaryota > Metazoa > Chordata > Actinopteri > Cypriniformes > Cyprinidae > Sinocyclocheilus > Sinocyclocheilus maitianheensis. Next base: position 737,882 of record JADLZM010037200.1, read on the forward strand.
GTAGAAGCTGCCAAGAGCTCCCTATGTCCCTCGTCACTGAGCAACAGTGCATTTGAATTAAAACACGCCTCGAGCTTCTCTTATGGTGAACAGGAGCTGATGTGGAGCGTGTCTGTGTGTTTCAGGCCGGATCACGGACACTCTGGCGCAGCAGCACACGCATCTGAACATCGTGGGTCTGGTGGGATCCATCGATAATGATTTCTGTGGAACCGACATGACGATCGGAGCTGATTCTGCTCTGCATCGGATCATGGAAGTTATTGATGCAATCACCACCACGGCACAAAGGTTAAACACACACACACACACACACACACACACACACACACACTCACTCACTCACTCACTCACTCACTCACTCACTCACTCACTCACTCACTCACTCACTCTCTCTCTCTCTCTCTCTCTCTCTCTCTCTCTCTCACTCACTCACTCACTCACTCACTCACTCACTCACTCACTCACTCACTCACTCAAAAATTTACTCTGGCCAAGAAACGAATGTAAGTTACTGCAGCAGCACATTGAAATCATCAGTTCAAATCATAAAAACCATAGTCTGACCTTCACTGACCTCAGCAGTGCCAGATCTTCATCTCATGACTTTCACTTCAATGGAAAATTTACTTTCACTTATTTTCAAAGATGTGCAATATTCCTAACATTAAATAACTAATTATAATTTTTCTTTTTATTATTATTTTTTACTAATAAAATAATAATAAATACAATATTATTTAATACTTAATAATAGTAACAATAATTATTATTATGAATAATAATATTATTAATAATACTATTACTGTTAAATATAAATATTAAAATTAATAATTAAACCAAAATAATAAATATTACTATTTTACTAGGGCTGTACTTTGTGTTTATATCAGTTTGGCTATATAATAATAATAACAATTATTATAAATCTTTACAATTAATAAGTATTATTATTATTATTTTTACTTTCACTTTTTTTCTCATATTATGTGCAATATTCCTCACATTAAATAACTAACCATACTACCATTCAGTAAGATTTATTTATTTTTTGGAAACAAATTAGTTTCTGAAGATCATGTGACACTGAAGACTGGAGTAATGATGTTGAAAATACAGCTGCGCATCACAGAAATACATTACAGTTTAACAGAGATTCACAGAGAAAACAGCTGTTTTACACTTTAATAATATTTCATGTTTTTACTGTATTTTTGATCAAATAAATGCAGCCTTGCTGAGCAGAATTGTCTCTCACTCATGTGTTTGTGTTGTTTTCAGTCATCAGAGGACGTTTGTGCTGGAGGTGATGGGACGCCACTGCGGGTACGTCATGCTCACTTCCTCAGGTGTTTTATTCTTCATAAGGGCGTCTGGTGTGGTCTGATCCAGTCCGATCCGTTCTGGTCTGATCCGTTCTGGTCTGGTCCAGTCTGGTCTGGTCTGATCCGGTCTGGTCTGATCCGATCCGGTCTGATCCGATCCGATCCGGTCTGGTCTGATCCAGTCTGGTCTGGTCCGATCTGGTGTGGTCTGGTCTGATCCGGTCTGGTCTTGATCTGGTCTGGTCTGATCCAGTCTAGTTTGGTCTGATCCGGTGTGCTCTGATCCAGTCTGGTCTGGTGTGGTCTGATCTGATCCAGTCTAGTTTGGTCTGATCCGGTCTGGTCTGGTTCTGCAGGTATCTGGCGGTGGTTTCCGCTCTGGCGTCTGGTGCCGACTGGCTCTTCATCCCGGAGGCTCCGCCGGAGGACGGATGGGAGGATCACATGTGCGCTCGACTTGGAGAGGTGAGACGGCAGGGGAGGTCTAATGTTGGGACTATATAAATATAATGTAAAAATATTAGTTACTAAATAAAATCAAATTTATTATTATTAAATATATTAACATTATACACAACATTTTGCGATTATCAATATGGCTATAAAATAACAATGGAATAATAATTATAATGATTATTATTATTATTATTACCAAAAAAAATTAAATTACTAAATAAAAACAAAATAAGAAATATTACTATTGCACTAGGGCTGCACAATTCGGCCAAAATGTAATAGTAATAATAATAATTAATAATAATAATAATAGTACATTATAAAAAATGATTTGATGTATTAATGTTTTTACTGCTACTAAATAAAAAGTATTACAATTACTATATTAAAACAAATTAAGAAATGACAATTGGACTAGGGCTTCACATTTGGCCAGCATTGTGTGATTATATCAATATGGCTTAATAATAATAATTATAAAAATTTAATAAAAACAAGACAATTATTTTTTATAATTACTATTATAATAAATAAAATCACAAAATAAAAACAAAAGTATAACTATTGTAATATTTCACTGTAAAAGTAAAGTATAGTAAAGTATAAATATAATGTAATTATTTTATTTTACACCAAAACTTTAAAATTACAGCTACGGTTGAACTTTTATTTTGAAGGAAAACTGCAGGGAGCCTATAAAGTGTGTAAATTGTGCTTGAAATGTGCCGCGCTTCACTGTGAAGGATGCAAAGCATGAATTTATTCAATTCAATTTCATCGATTTGATAATCTCACTAAGCCATATCGCAGTTTGGGTTTTATTTGGATTAATCGTACAGCCCTGCTTCTGTTCATATTTGTGACCCTGCAGCACAAAAGCAGTGTTAAGTCGCTGGGGGATATTTGTAGCAATAGCCAACAATACATTGTATGGGTCACAATTATACATTTCTCTTTTATGCCAAAAATCATTAGGATATTAAGATCATGTTCCATGAAGATGTTTAGTAAATCTCCTACTGTAAATATATCAAAACTTAATGTTTGATTAGTAATATGCATTGCTAAGAACTTCATTTGAACAACTTTAAAGATGATTTTCTCAATATTTAGATTTTTTTTGCACCCTCAGATTCCAGATTTTCAAATATTGTCCGATCCTAACAAACCATACAGCAATGGAAAGCTAATTTATTCAGCTTATTCATGATGCATAAATCTCAATTTCATAAAATGTGCCCTTATGACTGGTTTTGTGCTCAATGGTTACATATTAGGTTGTAGAAATCTCCTGACTCTATGAATGGATGTGTGTGGTTTTGCAGAGCCGCAGTAAAGGCTCTCGTCTGAACATCGTGATCATCGCAGAAGGAGCCATCGACAAACACGGCCAGCTGATCTCCTCCAACTACGTCAAAGACGTGAGACTCTCAGACGGAGCTGTTTGTCAGTTCTGTGCTGGTTTGAGCTTGCTGTTTACGTGTGTGTGTGTGTCTGTGCTGATTTGTGTGTGTGTGTGTGTGTCTGTGCTGATTTGTGTGTGTGTGTGTGTGTGTGTGTGTGTGTGTGTGTGTAGCTGGTGGTTCAGCGGTTGGGTTACGACACGCGGGTCACTGTCCTGGGTCACGTTCAGAGAGGAGGAACGCCATCCGCCTTCGATCGAGTCCTGGTGAGTGCATTAAAAAACGTCATGTTGAAATGTGGATTTCACATTCAATTTTGTGTTTCTTCAGTGTATTATGCAGGGCTCGACAGTGCGAGCATTTCACTCGCATTTGCAACTAAAAATAGATGTGTACGAACTGGAAAATGTATTTAGGAGCATAAGTCACCTTTATTTATGTAGTGGGGTCTAAGACGAAAAAGGGTTTAGGCATAAAAACAATAAATGTAATACTGCTTTAAATTGTTGTTTTTCCCCAAAAAATGTTTGTTTAATTTAATTGCAATTTCTGAGCAAAAAATAAATATACATTTTCCCCTGATTTACAGAAGAGAGCCACTAAAATGTAATTCAGTGTAACAATCTTGTCAGGCATATTTACAACAAAAATCAATTTATGACACATTAAAAGACTAATTACTTTCACCCCAAATGTGCCACTATCCTAGATTTTGCCCATTTGTCAGTAAAAATTTTTACTCCTTTAAAACACAATAAAATGTAATCTGCTCCCTTATTCTTTATTATATTTTAATATGTACACGTCAGAATAAGCATGTTTGAATTTGTACATAAATATTGTGTTACACTGAATGACAACGTAACATTATTTCAACCAAATTGTAACATTTTATTCTCCAAAAACTTATTTGAAACCTTAAAAGTAGACACTTTATTTGTATTTAATGTGCTTTCTATGGACATACAATCACTTTTGTCAATTTCTTTTGATGCAGACATCTTAACGTCTTTGACCCAGCGCTTTTAACAATACAGATTGTGTCAAAGCAGCTTTACAGTATCGAATAGGAAAATAGTGTGTCAGTAATGCAGTTAAAGGCAGTTCATCGTTAAATTCTGTGACGTGTGAATCAGTGCTAATTTTGATTTAGTTTGTCATAGTCTTTTGACGAAAATGCCATTTAGTTTTAGTCATATTTTAGTCATCTGAATAGTTTTAGTAACTAAATATCATACAATTTTAGTCGACTAAATCTAAAGTAGATGTAGTCGACTAAAATCTAAAGGGTTTAGTTAAATTGTAATGCATTATTATTATTTTTTTATTTCTGTTTTGGTTATTTTAGTACATCAGGTTAAGCTAAAGCTTATAAACTAAATGAAATAAAATAATATTTTTTAATTTGTGCATTTTAGATATTTAATCAATTTTTTATAGATTTGTTTTATAATTTCAGATAAAATCAATTTTATTTCAATTAATGCAGAATATTTTTATGGTTTTAGTTTTAACTATAAAAACCTGACACTAGTAGAATTTCACAATATTCGTCGAATTTAAAATAAAAATCCACATTTGAATGCAAAAACGTTTGAATTTGAGGTCAGTGGCGCACAAGATGCGATGACGATGTAAGTGCCATTGCTTTTTATTGTTTTGTTAGTTGAAGCCACTAGATGCGGCGCTGCTGCGTTGCTCATTCAAATATTGTGGAAAAAAGAGAACATCAATGCGGAGATGTGGTTTATGTCGAAACTGAAACCAAGCGGTTCACACAGAACAGATATTTTGTGTATATCACCGTCACGTCTCGCACAAGAGAGTCGCATGTTTAGAAAGCCATGTAAAATTAAGTTCAACTTAAAAAAAAAAAAAAACATGTCTCGGGACTTTAAGGCGTTTTTTTTCCCATCCCACTGCATCTCATGATTTTAAATGAAAAAAGTAATGTGGTTGGCTTTCGTTTCTTTGATTTAACTATGCATACATGATGCTGTTTTGTTTATAATTGTTTAAGCAACTTAATTAATTGTATTTGGTTTATAAACATTATGCAATTTTTCACAGATAGTCATGTTTTTTTATTGCTTTATAGTTTTTTTTTCAACTGCTTAAACACAGAATCTTCGCTTGTCACACAGTTTCTGAAAGCTGACACTCAAACAGCAGAAGCACACACCAAATCTACAAAACCAGACACTAATTCTCAACCTTTGACTCGGTTTTCAGTTTCAGAAAACACTTTTTGCAAAACACAACACAATTCTCTATGTACCACGCACAAATCTAACAGGAAGTATCTTGATTTCCTTTTTCAAACACGACCAATCAAAATGCATCACTAACTCCTCACATGTGGTTTACTGAACACCAACCAATCATGCTTTGGAACAGACCTATAAACACACATCTACACAACTACACATGCTTGATGTATTTCTTCTCTTTCGTACTGTGTGATACTGTATTCACAACCACAAATGCTTACAGTAACAAAAAAGTTTGCTTTCAATCTGGCTTTCGTGTTTACCGTGGATTTTTCAACATCTCTCTGCCATTTACTTTCAATCTTGAACAGAAATGTACACAGGAGCTCATGAAAGAAGCGCTTTAGGTTTTGAATAGCTGTGTGTATATGATGATATATCCAAAAATATAATATTATGGCAAAGGTGTTTAAAATGCTTGCTTTTGCAAGAGATGTGAGGCATTTTGTGTGTGCAGTTATTGGAAAGTTTTGGGGAAAAAAAAAAAAAATAGGCAAAGTTTTGAAAATGTGTGTAAGCAGTTTTAAAAAAACTGTAATAAATGTGCATTAGTAATATTTCGCCCGGTGTGGCCTCTTGTGGGCTCCCCCCCAACTTAAAGGATAAGTTCACTTCCAGAATAAAATTTTCCTGATAATTTACTCACCCCCATGTCATCCAAGATGTTCATGTCTTTTTCTTCAGTCGCAAAAAAATTAAGTTTGAGGAAAACATTCCAGGATTTTTCTCCATATAGTGGACTTCAATGGTGGCCAACGATTTTAACGTCAAAATGCGGCTTCAAAGAGCTCTACACGATCCCAGCCGACGAATAAGGGTCTTATCTAGCGAAACGATCAGTAATTTTCCGAAAAAAATTAATATTTATCCACAAATGAAAGGTCACGCGTGACGTAGGCGGAAGTACCGACCCAGTGTTTACAAAGAAACATGCAAAAAAGTAAAATGCACTTTACAAAAAAGGTAAAACGACGATATCGGATGATTTTAAAGTTGGAGGAGAAAAAGAGATGTAGTTTTTAAACGAAGTACAAAGATGAAGAACTACCAGCACGTGACCTTTCCAACATGATTACGTAATGTGTGAAGACGCGCATCGCAGAGCTAGAACAAGCCGAGCATTTGTGGTTAAAAAGTGGATAAATTTAAACGTTTTTCAGTTAAATGACCAATCGTTTCGCTAGGTAAGGCCCTTATTCGTCGGCTGGGATCGTGTAGAGCTCTTTGAAGCCACATTTTGACGTTCAGTCCGCTGGCCACCATTGAAGTCCACTATATGGAGAAAAATCCTGTAATGTTTTCCTCAAAAAGTTAAAAGTGCCCCTATTATGCCATTTTTACGGTTCCTAATATTGTTGGGAGTCTCCTACAATAGGATTACATGCATGCAAGGTCAAAAAAATGATTCGGATCATTTCACCGACTCGGACCTTTGAGTCTCGTTCAGCAAAATGAACGAATCTTTTTTTCGAGTTGTTTGAGGTTTGAGTCGTTCGATCATCACGTGACAGCCTCATAAGCTTAACCAATGCAGTCTGAGCTGTAAAGAGAATTGATTAGTTCACCTTTCGAGTCGTTTGTTCTTTTGTCATGTGACGTGACCGCATCGGATAGAGAAATTAGTTAATAATTTACAACTTTCCTTACAAACGGGTGCATAGTTAATATTATTATTTACTCTTACAGTTACGTGATGCGTTTCTGGTCTCAAATTGTAGCTTTTTATTTCTTACAGTTTATAAATCACTCAATGGCCTAGGACCTAAATACTAAGGCTGGGTTTTGACACAAATTTCACGATTCAATTACCGATTCGATTCAATATCGATTATTTTGGATATGTATCAGGTACAGTACATACCAAATTTTCTCAAGGAAAAAAAATCTCTCAACTAATGTTGTAAAATATATATAAGAGTTAGTTGGTACTACATTACTATAATATTGAAGGTTAAAATTGACTGATTTGTTAATTACACTTGAAGTTTTTAAAAGAATAATTACAATTACATAATATTATTTCTACTTCAATTCGTTTTTTTTTTATATAAACACAATGGTGGCTGTCATAAAAACTTGATGGATTTATTCAAACATAAATTAAACCTTGAAGAACAGTAAAATTGATCATGAATATGTTATTTGGTGCATATATTTAGCAAAATGCCCCTCTCTACAGTTTATTTTTCTAGCTGACTAATGAGTTTATGATCACCGAATATGTTTTTCTGAGGTAAATGTGATGTTACGTGACATTGTTTACAAGCCGTTATATTGACGTCTTTGCGCTGCTGAAACACTGAGCGATTACATGGATTACAAAGTTGTACTCTTTCTTTTAACTTGCCTTCGGATGTTTAGTCATGTTTATTTTGTGCTATAACTAGTAATAAAGCGGAGGAGATGATCAGTTCGCTGAGGTGCTACAGCGATCTGTCACTTCACGTTAAACAGCGCCAAAACGGCATTAATTGTTTGAATACTGCAATACAATGGACAGAATTTGAAATCTGAGACTGTTTCATATTAAAAGTACCTAAGCACAATGTTTATTGTGATATATTGAATGGGAAGTGCCCTTCAATGTTCCATCCATTAACTGAAAACAGGCTATACTAATCAATTCTTGGGATTTAAGAATCGATATCGTTCCGTAAAAATGAGAATCGATTAATATAGAGATATAGATATTTTTTTACCCAGCCCTACTAAATACATTGCAGATATGCTCACTGAATATAAACCTAACGGAGCACTCAGATCATTAGGATCGAGTTAGAAATACCAAGAGTTCACACAAAACAAGGGGAGTCCGCTTTTAGCTATTGTGTCGGAACCAGCTTCCAGAAGAGATCAGATGTGCTAAAACATTAGCCACGTTTAAATCCAGACTCTTGGACCTGAAGACTCGAAACAGACTTCTAGCACAGAACCTATAGGATGTTGCACATGTCAGTCCCCGAGTCACATTAAAGATTGGTTCATGGTGTTGATGTTTTGGTGTGTGTAGAGCAGTAAGATGGGTGTGGAGGCCGTGGTGGCTCTGCTGGAGGCGACTCCGGAGACGTCTGCATGTGTGATCGGTCTGTCTGGGAATCAGGCCATGCGTCTGCCGCTCATGGAGTGCGTGAACATGGTGAGTCACTCGCCAAACACCCCTGACCTTTGACCTCTGGACAGCGTCTGGCACAGAGAATCCAAATGTAACTTTGTGCTTCTGTGGTTTTGTTTTTGTAGACGAAAGAGGTTCAGAAAGCCATGAACGAGAAGAGGTTTGAAGAAGCCATTCAGCTGCGTGGAAAGTGAGTTTCGTTCATTCGTGTGTTCATCTGTTAATGACTCTGAGAGATGGTTCACTGATTGTTACTTCGTTGCAGGAGTTTTGAGAACAACTGGAACACGTACAAGCTTTTAGCTCATCAGAAACCAGCTCTGTCTAAGGTAACAAACTCCATGACTTTGAGTTTTCAAACACCATATACTTTCTTTCTTTTTGCTTGTTTTTTTAAAAAGTCAACATTCAAAATCAACAAAGAAATCATAATTGACGCATTTACTTTCATAATAAATGTCATTGATCTTATTGTGCACCTTATTCTAAAGAATTTAGTGACAAAATCAAATACTAAATCAAATTTAAATACTAAATCAAAACTTTATTTGTCTCTGAAAACAAATAATTTAATTTATAGTTATTTTATTTATATTTTTTTTATGTGAATATATTTATATACACTAGCGGTCAAAAGTTTGGGGTCAGTAAGACTTGTAATGTTTTTAAAGAAGTCTCTTCTGCTCATCAAGGCTGCATTTATTTGATCAAAAATACAGAAAAAAAAA